>PHNY01107049.1:274-22466 GCA_003724115.2 Anethum foeniculum | reverse complement strand
AAATATGGCTTTGAGGCTGCTCTATTCGCTTTATGGCTGCTCTATTTAATTCTGCATAATTCTCCTCTTCCATGTATTTTCCAAATTTTTTTACCTTGCCTTAATTACTCTTAACCTAATATAAGAGCTAAGGTGGCAAAAAGAAATAACTAAAGATATCGAGTTTCACGCAAATAACCCGAAGTGGGTGGAGTGATGGACTCATACAATATCCCCTTCCAATCCACTGCAAAGGAAGATATCAATTACTTTATGATCACTTGGACTTCATCCCAGCAACCTTATATATGGATCTATCATTCCTTATAATTGTGCATCACCTACTAATAAATTATGTGGTTGATGTGATGCACGTGACTAAGGCTAAAGGACCGTTAACATACACTAGGCAGAGAAAAAGAACAGGAGGGCAAAAAGGTCTTTCAACAGAGCCAAGTCAAGACAAGAGTCAAGGGGTACGCTAGTAATTTGGTAAGGAGGAAGCGTGATAAGGAGAGCTGCGATTAGGGATTCAATTCATTCTGTTCTATCATCTATTTTGTGCAGTTAGTAAAGGAGTGTCTGGCCACTCGAAGGTCCAGTTTGTTTAATAATTCGGTACTGAAATCAAACACAGTAGTGGAGCTGTGCTTAATATCTATTATAATCTAGCTAGTTCATTCCAGTTGACACATCTAATAACATATATAATAAAATATCAGATGGTATGGCTGACAAGTCATGTAGCAAGCACACTTTCATATAGAGAAGATTCATTAAATTGAATTTTCAATATTAATTAAATTAAAACCCATACAGAGCTTTTACAAGCACCAAATTGACATATGGTAGATGCTTCTGTATAAAAACAATTAAAAAGAGTAAAAACTTTTAGATTCAAAAAGTTTTAAGCTTCTATTACTATGTTGTGTACCAAGTGTCTAAGTCGCAACGAGCAATTTCACCAAATTGCATGTAAGATCACAGGAGTACTGATGTTCTTACAAGAAGCGTGCACACACACACACACAATTATATGTCAATTCAGAAACATACATTAATCATTTGCCGAAAGCCTCCAGAGATCAAATATACATTGGTACCATTATCCCTCAGCTTACTGACCAATTCAGCTATGCCTGGGGAAATCCTACAGATTTAGAAGCGTACATCAAATCATGCACATATGTAACTTACACTGTCTATAAGGTTTTGAAAGTGACAACTCCCCAAGAGACTACAGTTAAGTTGAAGTGTAGGCACTAGTTTTTAAGTGTCCATAAAATTAAATATGATCCTTTAATTTGTAAAGGTAATTAATTCACTTATAGAGATGCCAAGATGCCATATACCGTTGTGTAAAAATTTAGCCATAAACCTATACACTCCTAAATAATTTAATAAACATCTCAGATGATACAAACATTGTGCAGACATCAAGCAATCAATATTGCATCATAAGTATAACTACTAAGTCAACGAAGTGCTTTATCATTCTATTTCCTAAAGCTTGGCAACATTTTTTTGTCTGGATTCAACATAAATCTTTGGGAAACCACGTACTGTATATGAAGTTCTTTTGTTGTCTATTCAGTTTAGAGGCAACAAATTCAATCAATATATGAGGACTCAGAGTGGAGATGAGAGGATTAGAAGAGAAAACATGAGACTGGATGCAAATCTCGCTATCTACAAGCGGTAAATGCAAGTAAAGCTAGCCATTTTATTACACCAAGATTTAAGGAGCAACTCAGAAGGAATGGATTTGGAGATAAAATCCAGTGAACAATTCTCGTTCTAAGATTATTTTATAAAGATTAGTATCACATGATTATATTAAGAGAATTGTTGAAATACGGTGACTTGTCATAATTGATAGATGTTAATAATTCGTTAGTGGATCAGTTAATTTCATCTTGATGATTAAAGTACTGCCTTGGTTATGCAACTATTATGTGTTTATGTCATCTGATATTTTGTACAGAAATCACAGGTGGCCAATTGAATTAATAGTGATCTGGATGTACATCATAAAACAAAATACAAAACATGTGCATTATCATAGAGTTAAATGAAGTTCACATACTTCGGTGGCCTCGTCTCAAGGAAATCTTGTACTTGGCGAAGGGAAGGATTAAAGAGAGAAAGCCTAGCAGCTAATGCTTCCTCAAAAGGAACAGACCCGCTCATTGCCCTATCAAATAGCCGAAGGGAAAACATTTTAAATATGATATCAGATCATTGTAAGTAAATTGTATGTTTACTAGAAAGCTTCCCACCTAGCAGTCCATTCTGCAACAGCCTTGCCGGCTCCACAAAATTCAGCAAGTTCATCAATGCCCTCATCCAAACACACTGTGCTATCAACATCGAAGCATACAGCATCGGCACTGCGCCATATCTTTAAAACCTCTACGAATATACCAAAAACATATAAAGAACTGTGAATATATATATATATATATATATATATATCATTTGACTATAACTGTTTAAAAACCAGTTAGCTCGCATGATCAATTAAGGATCTATTAAGATTCTCTTTGTAGTATTCAAGATTTTCAAATCTAATTGGGGCAAAACACGCTTAATTTTGAACATGGCAGATGGCATTTTAAGGCTACCAAAATAACCTTGTGCATAATAAGGTTCCAGGGATAAGGAACAGTAATTGAGCACAACCAGCTTAATCTTGAACATGGTAGATGGCATGTTTAGGCTACCAAAATAACCCTGTGCATAATAAGGTTCCAGGGACAAGGAACGGTAAGGGTCGTGAAAATGCAAGTTGGTAAATACAATAGTACGATGTGAGCAAGCTCAGTTGATATTTAAATTCACCACTAATACCTTTTACAGCTTCTTATCATATTCATATCTTTCAATTAATATATTCAAACTTTGACAATTCAAATAACTAGATGCATAAGCTGCATAACCATAATTTGTTTAACTCGAGTTCATAGCAGCATAATTTTGTAAAATATTAGTTCAAAAACTAAGACGAGAAATGAATAGTAGTATTTGCAGTAAAACAAATAAATCAAACATACAAATAGGCACACACTTAACAAAAACCAAAAGCATTAATCCCGCATGAAATTATATACCTTTAGATGGCAAAGTATTGTCGAACCGGTCCATTGTGGAGGCTTGAGCAGATTGAAAGGAAGCAGAAACTACCAAATTCAAGAATTTCGACCTACTAGTACTAATTACTCCAGCCGATGATTTTACGCAAACTCTAGTTACAAGCTTTGGGATAAATAAATAGTTTTGTTGTCTCCTACAATTAGCATGAAAAGGGTTGATTCCTCCTGTACCCACCAATGCTTCCATAATACTAATCTGCTAGAAATTAAAATAAAAAGTTTAAATTTAACCATTTGAATATATGTAACTCCCAAGATTCAAGAAACATGAAGTGTACTAAATTTACATCTGGTGGGCAATCATAAATATACATACACAGATACATACATGGATAACAATCAGTATTCTAGAGATTAAAATGTTGGTGAGATCTAATAAAACATAAACACAGACAAGTTAGAGAAGTACCTGTTTGTCAGCAGATTTGTTTAGATTATGTGAAACAAATGAATGCCCAGGTGAAACATACACTCACAATGTAATACTGTAATATATACACACGCACTCACGCACGCACGCATATATAGAATCTTTGATAGTATTACATCCCCAACAACCACCTATGTATTTTCACTTTTTATTTCCCATCCCCACTTTGCTCTGTTTTTCTTAAAGAATGTCTCCACTACAAATTTAAAATACCCGAAATAAAATACTTTTGTGTTTGTAAATATGATCGGGAAAAAAATAAAATCATTTTACGTCTTTAGTATAGTTCTAAAAATCGCCCGATTATTATTTTAAAAATATTTCGTCATTGAATTTTTGAAATCAAATCCCTGTATACTGTTTAATATTTTTTTAAATATATCTAATTAGTATCTCAATTAATTATTTCAACTAATAACCGAATTTAATTAATTAAAGGTATCTCTATCGACTAATTCTATTATTATTCCCGTCTTTCATAATACTTTACTATCATTATTTATAGATTTTGATATTATTTTTGATAAAGATCAACTTATTGCATTAATCTTATGGAATAAATCATTTTTAATGGTTATGACTTGTGAGAGTGACGGGGAACATTTTCAGAATTGGGTGATTCTGATTTCTGAATCATTTTAAGAACAGAACCATTTTTCTTACTCTTATTGAATTGACCATCAACACTTCTAAATCATTTACAGTTCCCTGCCACTCGGAGAAATATTTCTGGGAAGCTTATCATAAGCAACTAGAAGTGAAGTTCTGAAATTTAACAGAGTTACAACTCCACAACAAAGGAAGGTATAAATTTAACATTGTTACAAATCAATAATCTTCTAATGTTCAAGAGGACGGATCAAACTACTTTCTGCATGCTTTGGATGAATTAAGAAATCGCTGAGCAGCATCCAAACTCAATTCTTCATAAACCTACAGGAAGCAGAGGATATAAGTTACTATCTTTGTAAAGATCCTGTCTCGCGAAATATGTGCGTGTATATATAAATAAATTGTTTATATAGACCAAGATCATACAAGTTTCTTATGAACGTGCTGGAATCCCTTGCAAAATCTGTCAGCCTCTGCTGCACTAAGCTGTAAACATGAAACGATAATCATATTGAGATTTCAAAGTAAACACCTTCAACATATAATAGTCACGAGAGGTATTAGATTTTATCTTGAACTAAATAGGTGCAAGCCAGCAAGAAGCGTGTGACTTCAGGATACCAGATATAAATATAATATCCATACCCGTGTCATGCCCATATAACACAGGTACTGATGTACTGTTCTTGTCAATGCATAAATGAACCAAGGGGGGCACTCGCCTATTCCTATTAGGCGAACTAGGCGTTCCACTATATACAAGCATATAAACTATAAAAAAATTATAAACATATTTTGCTTATTATTAATAATAAGTATATTAATATAAAAGTAGTTGTTTTGCTTGAACTAAACAAATTTTATCAACTTTTTTTTTTTTTTTTTTTTTGCTAAGCTAAATTTTATCAACTTTTTAATTTTGAGAACTTGTTTTCTATATAATAGTTCAACTGTAATGGCACAAATTTATGAAGTTTACTATTAAAAGACACATTGCACCGGTGATAAGCAAAGTCAAATCATATATTAGGGAAATATTTGATATACATAGCTGAAAGCACTATTCGCCTAGGCGATGCCTAATTTGCATATCCAATAAAATCAAGGAGGCCTGGACGCCTGGCCATTTATTATTGCCTGTCCGCCTAGGCGATGCCTTGACAACTATAACCGTTACAACGATCAGAGAATTGGAAAAGAGAACCCGAGTGACGTCGTGACAAAGATTATATATGATCAAGGATATCAGCACAAGAAATTTAATTTTAATATTAAAGGAAATTTATAGCAATTGTGTTCCTCAAATGAACTTTATTGTCTAGCTTATATTTATTTCTCTTGAAAATATTTTCCTAAACAGTCCACCTTGACTGTTATTCTAATATGCAAACTACCTTAACAAGAGATTACTAGAAGTCCTTTAGTCAAGAAGAAACTAATAGTATGAAGTCCAAGCGCTTGCTTTTACACCACTAATGCTCTGCAAACCAATTTCTTGAAGAATTTTATCATGGGGGGCTTCGACTTAATTATTAAATATTGACTTCTACTCTACAGATAGACAATATTATGCATTAAATAGAAATCAATAACTCACGTTATCACAATCTCTTTTGCACCTAACAAATATTGGTGGCAAGACATACTATTCCAAATGCTTGGAGTAAATACTTCTATTTAGATCATATAAGAGGAGAGGACATGACCAATCATAGAGATACTCTAGTAAGGAGGATGCTTTAGAGTGTAGATGCACATTGAGCAACACATAGTCATCACTCATCAGACAATCATGTATTGGCAGGACCCAAATTGACAAAATATTGTGTATTCGCCAATGTCGTGTTGCCGGAACATCATTGTGACGATAAATCATTGCAACAATAAAAAATATACGAATAACTACATGGTCTAGGCCTATGAATATAGAGCATAAATCTAACATGATGATGTTAATACTTATAGCCATTCTACTGAAAGATGCAAACTCTAAGCTGACAGTGTTATATATCAATCGAATATGACAACAATAATAACCATACCTTTTTTGCAGCAGCAAACTTTAGCTTCTCCCAAAATCCATCTGAAACCGAACACCAAAACAAGCATATTGTGTTTACATTCTAACATGATCAAATATCAAATACCGACTGAAAACAGCAATTTGCATACTCAATTTTTGCTATCTCCTGATTATGAATTTTTTTCAGAAAATGTAAGAATGTAACATCTTGATGAGCTTCGGCAGAAAATTGAAAATTATGCTAGAAAGATTACATATCGTCTGGTAAACACAATATTATTTATACATTTTATTCTCAGAAATTTTGGTGAATCTTACATTTATTTTTGATTCATCCTGTCTCGATATTTGTGAATTCTAGATGTTTTGTGGAGTTTGTTTTTAGTGGATTTGCCCAGATATATATTATAAATATTTATATTATACTAATGCGTACCACGTTCTCCATTTATATCAATATCGATATCCTTGTTTGACTCTGAATCCCATGCATCCTGCCACTCATCTACCTGATGCATTTTAACTATATAAGTATGCTAAGCTAGAAAGTCAATATAGATAGACATACATATATATATATATATGTATGTATGTATATATATATATATTACCTTCTCATTCTGTATTGTGCGTGAAGTTCCTTGTGCAGATGTTTCCGTGTCAGCCTGAATTAATGAATCACAAATTCAAACAAGCAAACAGGAGAAACTATGGTACTACATATATGACAACTGAGTCAGAAACAACTGTTAGGTGCTGAACATTTTAAATATGACATGATTGTAAAGGAAGAACAAAGATAAAAGGACAGTTTGAAACCAAAATGTTCAAAATTGGAGGATAAAAACATGTTAGAAACACCAATATTGGTAATTTTATCATATCTTTAAGAACTCGGCATAATTAGTTCAAATTATAATGCACCTACACAAACTATTTTTGCTGGATCTAATATATGACAAAACAAGTCCTTAATCAGCATTATTACTCGATGCGTCAAACTCCAAAACTGTGTGATGACCATGACATCTAAACTTATAGGTTAGATTTTGTTTTAATTTATTAAAGACCTTAACTCCTATTGTCATTACTGGTCTCCTATATCTCTTGAGACATTTTAATCAATAATTTTAAGCACTTGGCCAAACTCTAAACTGTGTTGCACAGATCGCGGGTCGATCCAGCACGTGGTACGAGTACAGGTAAGTGAAATTTAATTTGTTTGAATCGGGTACGATGAGTCGTGAATCGGGTTCGCTGGTCGATATAAGGATCCTTTTTTATTCATGTAATTTTGTTTATTTTTATACTAGTTAAAGGAAACACAATATTTTTCTTTTAAAGTAATAATATAATAATATAAAGTAGAATTAATCAATTTAAATATAATAATAGACAACTTAGTGAGATAGTCAAATAGAGTACAAAATACATAAATAACAATAATATTGTACAAGACAGCTGTAGTCCATCTCATCCCAATATCGAGACCGGAACTTTAATAATGCAACGAGGCTGCTTCTTCTTCTCTTCTTTAGATATAGATATACATATATATGGGTATATATGTGTTTATATATAAGAAGCAGCAGGTCGTCATCAATATATACCCATATATATACAACCCATCATCCCTGTTCTTTTTCGTCTATTTACAGTTTCTGGAATTAATTAGGCGGGGTTCCCGAAGATGGCGAACTGGTGCATGAACCATGGTGATCTGGATCGATGTCGACCCATGTTCCGGTACGAACAAACCAGTTCACGGATCCATAGGCCGACCCACGAACCATGCAACACTCTCTACAAATTACAATCTGGATCTCGAGAGGAACTAGGCATTCTATCTATCCAAGATACTGCACAGGTTGTTACATTGGCAATCTCAATATTAACCGTGGATCACATAATAATAAAAAAAAATCACCACAGAATAGGTGACAAGTAACTGCCTAACTGTTAATGACATAATAATGAAAATATTAAAGAAAAACTTGAGAACGTCATGCCATTTTGTATTATATAGAAGAACCTAATACTCTTTTATTCAGGATGGAAATATCTTTCTGATACATATAACAGATAAAAACACATAATATTCCTAAACAGGATGGAAATATCTTCTCATGGTCCTTATCCCAATTATCAGCTTCCGATCAATAGTAGTCCACCTAAACATATTATATGGCACAAACATATTTCATCACTACTCACTTGATTGATATCAAAATCTTCATTTCTGATGAGAAACAAACACTTGCAACAAAGTTAGACTCGGCAAAAAGCTTAAATACAAGAGCTAAATCTAATTAAAGATCCTACAGAAATTGTTAGTACAGAAAACTACAATAAAACCTTGCACCCGCTTAATCTGTGTTTTCCTCTTTCTTTCAACTACAAAAATAATCAATATTAATCCCGGAAATCATCTGTTCACATTTTATTATACAATTTGCATATTTACACGAGCTCAAAAAAGCCTAAACAATTATTCTCGGATGTTGTAAATTACGAAACGAAAAAGCTTCCCTAAACCCCCAACTTAGCTACCACGAAATTATCAACATTACTGAATCAAATCGAAAGTGTCGCAAAATATCGAGCTTAGGATTTGAAAATTATAAAAGAACAAGTAGGACAGTTAGGGTAAAACAATCACAAACAAAAGATATAATTAAAGTTAAAAAGGAGGCAAATAAATAAATAAATAAAGAAGATATGAAATAGGATTAAGATTACCCGATAGTTTCGAGATCTGACGACGGGAAAAAGGTTAAGAATTTGACGAAATTCATATTCCTCCATACTAGGACGACTAAACTTAGCTCTGCACTGCGCCCCAGCCTTTCTGTAATTATATGATCTTGGTTGGAGTATGTATTTACGGAAAAGGGTATTGATGCGCGTTTCCAGTAGTTGCATCTATTCTTATTTTTGAGAGTTTAATTTCGAAATTATTAATAATAATAATAAATAATAATAATAATAAAGGGTAGATCGCTTTTGATTTTGGTTTTTGAGTTTTAATTATTTTTCTTATGTGGGACACTCATTTGTTTATGATACATGTATCGTAAATGTGTATTTAGGTGGTATTTTTAATCATTATCGTGTGCATTGAAAATTGTAATATATAAAATTATTTTGACAAAATCGTTAATTAGTCTACATGTATTTACTAATTTGTAATAAGAAATAGAGAATTTCCACAATTATATATATTTTTATTATTATTGGACAAGTACAAAAAATATAAATATAATACTTTTTATTAAAAATTATATATGAATATTTAACTTGTCTAAACCAAACTCTTTTTTATTAGAAATTATTTATAAATATACAACTTATTAAAATCAATTTTATGGTCAAAATCCTTTCCATTTTCATCGATCATCTAAAGTTACAACATTAATGTGTTATACCAACTGAGCATGGATATTTAAAATTTTAATATCACATCCTAAATGATTATTCTTTGAAAATAAAGAAATTTCATTAAATTGCATATTTGTCTCCCACACCACACAGTATGTGGAGACCCAGAATATCGAGTGAAACAAGGAACTCTAACCATTAAAATGTGTTGCCTTCTTTGCTAGCTTTCTAATACGAGCTTTCTAATATTACTCATCTCCAACAAAGCACATGCCTAGAAGAAGATATTATGTACCTCTAAGCTGATGCCTCTTGTCTTTCTACAAGGCATTAAACACCATTAGACACAAACTGTCTCAATAGTGACAGGTTGAGAGGGTGATGTATACATCCATGATAATGCATATACATTTCTACTGCTTCAGATTCAAATACCGTCGCTCTTCTTGGGAATCTTACAATTTTGCCTCTTAAAAACAGACCATCGTGATCATATAAAATCATACCAATGGAGTAAGAGTTTGATCATAAAAAAATCGAAGTATCAACATAGATTTTAAGTTGTCCCACCTCTGGTATTGTTGTGTTCAGTCCGGCTATCAATACCAGCATTTTGAGTCGATCCTTTAACTTTCTTCACTGCCTCCTTCCATTCATTTATATGTTTCATACTCCACTAAACTGCTAATGCCGGAGTCACTGTTTCTCCTCCCAAATCTTCTTGTTTCGGACAAACCAAATCCCCCAAAGCATATTTTGATAAGATTTTCTTGTGTATCTGTTTCAAACTTTGTAAATAACCAGTTTGGTGCAGACTCAGTTCCATCATATTAAAGTTCATACCAACCTTTTGCCACCATTGAGTCGCAAAGTTGCAGTCAAAAAATACATGAAGCATGTGTTCTACATTCAGATTGCATAGAGGGTATACGATGGGCACATTGACACTTTTATATCTGAGCAAATTTCTTACTGGTACAGTGTTCTTACAAAACCTCCATAGAAAATTTTCTACCTTATGAGACAAACTCAACCACCGCAACCTTTTTCACCCATTTGACTGAATCATTTGAGGAATGAAAAACACACTAAATTTCAAAAATGGTATCCACTCTTAACTAAGTAATGATCAATATTTGTTCCGGTCCATGCCAACTTATTATAACTATGATTTTGTGGGCTTCTTGTTTCTAGAACAGCTACAACATCAGTACTATATAAAGCATGTCTAACAAGTTCTTCGTCCCACTCTATAGTATTAGGATGAAAGTAATGACCGACTTTCTCAGTTCTGTTGCTATTCAGATGTTGATTATCAACGCAAAAATTATGTGCAAGGAATTCAAGTGGGCCATCAACACTATTGACTTTTCAACGAAGGGGCAAAATTGGAAGGAAAGGTTAGACGTAAAAGGGGGTATAAAAGAAAAAAGGATAGGGTTAGAAGGGTATGAAAACAGTTGAGTAAATGTTCTCTTTTATTCTGGAGGCCGCCTCTCCTCGAATTGGGCACTTGCAACCCTAAGTAAGACTCTATTCATATAGATAATTTGAGGTACTGGAGTGTATGCAATAAACTGATCTTAATACTGGTTAATAGTTAGATTGTTGAGGTTAATTTACACCAAATTGGATCAGAGCTGTTAAAGATATGGGACCCCCTACGGCGACGCAATGAGTTGAGGTACTGGAGGAGCAATTGGCCTCTCTCCATACTAGTATTCGGGGAACAGTTATTGAATAAGTTTCAGCTGCAGTGAAAGGGGCTGTTGCAGCGATAGAGGTATCATTAACCAACCGATTCCTCAGTAGCTTCGAGGAAACATTTAAAAGGCAAGAGCGACAGCTGGATGAGGCGACCAGCAGATTAGAAGGGAGAATCACACGCTCTAGAGAACATCAGGAGTCTCTGATATCTATGGTTAAAGATGACCAAGTGAAGTTTCAGACTGAGATTCACAAGGCGTTTAATGACCTCATATCACAACACAAAGCGTTGATGAAGCAATCTGAGTCAACCAGTAACTCTAGTGGGGTCTAAAGCCTGGGGAAATCAGGCGAAATTATTCTGGGAGAAAACAATAGTCATGGTAAAGGTACCTTGTTTGGAGAAGGTAGTCATGTAGGACGAGGATCAGGTGGAGGCCCTGGAGGAGGGTTGGGTGTCGGGCAAACATTGAATTGGAGATTCAAAAAATTAGATATGCCTTTATTCGATGGGGTTAATCCTGATGGTTGGATTTTGCTAGCAGAACGTTATTACCAATTTTACCGACTGACAGAGGAAGACAAAATTGAAGCAGCTGTAGTGGCACTTGAAGGAGACGCATTATTGCGGTTACAATGGGAGAATCGGTGGAGACCTATTCAGACTTGGGAAGAGATGAAAACGATGATATGGAGACAATTTAGATTGACAGCAACTGGAACCCTTCACGAGCAATGGCTTGCCCATAAACAGACTAGGAACGTGATGGATTATCGAAGAAAATTCATAGAATTATTGGCTCCGCTGGAGCGAGTTCCTGAAGAGATTGCTAAGGGTCAGTTTCTAAATGGGTTGAGAGAAGAAATTAGAGTGGAAGTCAGATTGCTTGGGCCTAAAAATTTAGATAATGCAATGGATTTCGCTCTTATGGTGGAAGATAAATTAAGGGTGGGAGCCAGTAGGAAAGCAGAGTTTAGGCCTGTGACATCGTATGTGAATAAAAGCTTTTATAACCAGTCCACTCCATCCTTTACTGTTAAAGGAAGTCAGTCAAATTTTTCCTCAGGGTCAATATCTCTGAAAACTGTTTCAAGCTCAAGTCAATCAATGATGTCTTCAGGTGGGACAAGTGGGACGTCAGCAGTGAAACCGATGGAAGTGAAGAGGCTTAGTGATAGGGAATTGCAAATCAGAAGAGAGAAAGGATTATGTTATAAGTGTGATGACAAGTGGTCACCAGGGCATCGATGCAAGAAGAAAGAACTGAGTGTGTTGTTGACCGGCGAAGGTGATGAGGAGGAAACGAAGCTCAGCCCCCACAGTGAGAATTGTGAAGAATCCATTGAGGTAATCTCTAACTCGTCACAACCTGAAATTTCATTAAATTATGTAATGGGAATTACAAGTCCTAGGACATTAAAATTGATGGGTGGTATTGGGGGTCGTGAGGTAGTGATCATGGTAGATCCAGGGGCTACACATAACTTTATTTCAAATGAGGCAATGAAGAGTTTGCGTATTCCAGTCACACCGTCTAAGGAATTTGGAGTGTCTCTTGGTATAGGTGACTCAGTTATGGGCACGGGGGTCAGTAGTGTTAAAACTGCAGGGAATAGTGATTGTTGAGAATTTCTTGCCATTAGAATTGGGAAACTCTGATGTTATACTTGGCATACAATGGTTGGAGAAGCTGGGAACTATGACGACTAACTGGAAAACACAAACATTGCGGTTCCAGTTAGGGGCAGAAACAGTGACCTTACAAGGTGATGCTTCGCTAGGACGGAGCGGCATTTCCTTGAAAGCAATGTTACGGGACCTAAGGAAGGAAGGGAGTGGGTATTTGGTTGAGTTTAACTACCTTCAAGCACCAACAGAGGATCAGGAGGCTGGTGAGGGAGATTTGGCACGGGTTCCAGATTTTTTGAGGGGGGGTGTTAAGCGAATATAATCAGATGTTCGACATGCCATTAGGGTTGCCACCAAAACGCAGCCTTGATCATGCTATTGTGTTACAAGAAGGAACGAACCCAGTGAGCATTCGGCCATACCGATACCCACAAGTTCAGAAAGGAGAGATAGAAAAACTGATCAAAGACATGTTGAAAGCGGGCATTATTCGATTGTCAAACAGTCCCTTTTCGAGTCCAGTACTATTGGTAAAGAAGCGAGATGGGTCTTAACGTTTTTGCATCGATTATCGGGCACTTAATAAGGTGACTATACCCGATAAATACCCAGTCCCTATCATCGATGAACTGCTGGAAGAGCTACGGGGTACTGTCTTCTTCACTAAACTCGATTTAAAATCTGGTTACCACCAAGTAAGAATGAAAGAAGAGGACATTTCAAAAATGGCTTTCCGGACACATGAAGGCCATTATGAGTTCTTGGTGCTTCCTTTTGGTCTCATAAACGGTCCAGCCACTTTTCAGGCAATAATGAATGAGATTTTCCGCCCATACCTTCAAAAATTTGTTTCGGTATTCTTCGACGACATCTTAATATATAGTCGAAGTAATGAGGATCATGTGCATCATGTAACAAAGGTATTGCAGCTACTGGAACAACATAAATTGTATGTAAATCGCAAGAAATGTTATTTTGGAAGGACTCAAGTAGCATACTTGGGCCACGTAACTTCACAAGAAGGGGTTGCTGTAGATAAGGACAAGGTTTAGTCAATGTAGAGTGGCCTATACCTTGCAATGTGAAAGAGTTACGCGGTTTCTTAGGCCTCACGGGCTTTTATCGCAAATTTATTCAAGGGTACGCTAAAATAGCAGGGCCACTTACTGACCAATTAAAAAAGGATCAATATCGGTGGACGGAGGAAGCTATTGTAGCTTTTACAACTCTCAAGCAGGCCATGGTGGTGGCACCAATTTTAGCACTTCCAGATTTTGAAAAAGAGTTCATTGTCTAAACAGATGCGTCGGGTTTCGGGGTTGGAGCAGTATTACTCCAGGACAATCATCCAATTACTTATTACAGCAAATTGTTAGGACCTCGCACTCGCCTCAAGTCGATTTATGAAAAGGAGTTAATGGCGATAGTGTTCGCGGTTCAAAAATGGAGACACTACCTACTGGGCAGAAAATTTACCGAAAGAACTGATCAACAAAGCTTACGGTTTTTGTTTGAGCAACGTTGAATTGGGGTGGAATATCAGCGTTGGGTTGAAAAGTTGATGGGATTTCAGTTTGAGATTAAGTACAAGCCTGGAGCATCAAACAAAATCGCTAATGCTTTATCAAGAGAGTACAGTAGCTATGCTGAACTTTCCAATATGGTAACTGCAAGTGGGGTGAAGTGGGGGGAATTTCTCCCACAAATTCACCAGGATCAGTTCATTCAGTATATCATTGCAGCGATAGGCACAGGTCAAGCACCAAAAGGTTATAGTCTCGATCAAGAAAATCTACGCTATAAAGGCAGATTGGTAATTCCCCCAAAATCTAAATTGGTCGACAGTTTGTTACATGAATATCACAATACACCAATGGGGGGCACGCTGGAGATTTCAAAACGTATCAAAGGTTGGCTCAAGAGTGGTTCTGGCCTGGTATGAGGAAATAAGTGCAGAAGTATGTCCAGGCTTGCCATGTGTGTCAGCAAAACAAAACTTCTTCCTTAAGTCCAGCGGGTCTGTTACAGCCGCTACCTATTCTTAGTCGTGTCTGGGAAGATATTTCGTTGTATTTCGTCGAGGGTCTCCCTCGTTCCCAGGGGGTTGATACAATACTTGTAGTTGTAGACCGTCTGTCTAAGTACGGCCATTTTATTGGCCTTAAACATCCCTATACAGCTCAGTCTATAGGCCAGGTATTTATCCGGGAGGTAGTAAAGCACCATGGATTTCCTGCAACAATTGTGTCCGACAGAGACCGGATTTTTCTCAGCTGTTTTGGAATGAACTTTTCAAGTCACAAGGGTCGTCACTGCATAGGAGCACCGCATACCATCCGCAGTCGGATGGACAAACGGAGGTAGTTAACAAAACAATAGAGGCATTTTTACGGTGTTTCATTAATGGTAAACCAAACACATGGGACAAAAGGCTTCCCTGGCTTGAATTCTGGTATAACACGTCCTTTCAGGTTGCTATCAATTGCACCCCTTTTAAAGTCGTGTATGGCAGAGATCCACCTGTGTTGATACGCTTTGAAAGAGGAAGTACTGCTTTGGCGTCACTGGAAGAACAGTTGATAGAGCGTGATGCTATACTGGACGACGTTAAAGCTTCATTAATCAAAGCTCAACAGAGAATGCAAAAATATGCAGATACATGCAGAAGATATGTGGAGTTTAATGTTGGAGAACAGGTGTATTTGAAATTATAGCCTTACCGCCAGAAATCATTGACATGGCCTGGGTGTGAGAAGTTATCTGCAAGGTTTTATGGACCTTTCACGATTCTGGAACGAATAGGTAAAGTTGCATATCGCTTGGAACTTCCACCGTCATCTCAAATTCATCCAGTGTTTCATGTTTCGCAACTGAAGAAATCAATAGGCCATCAACCTGTCTCTATTTCTATTCTTCCACAGTTGACATCAGACCTCATTCTTGAGGTGCAACCTCTAGCTTTACTAGGAGTTCGTAAACCTAGCAATGATCAGACCATGACTGAAGTGCTCATCAGGTGGGCAGGCCTACCAGAATAGGAGGCCACCTGGGAAAACTTTCAACAGATACAAGGTTTGTTTCCAGAGTTTCACCTTAAGGACAAGGTGAATGTCTGGGCCCGGGGTAATGCAAGGAATTCAAGTGGGCCATCAACACTATTGACTTTTCAACGAAGGGGCAAAACTGGAAGAAAAGGTTAGACGTAAAAGGGGGTATAAAAGAGAAAAGGATAGGGTTATAAGGGTATGAAAACAGTTGAGTAAATGTTCTCTTTTATTTTGGAGGCCGCCTCTCCTTGAAATTGGGCACTTGTAACCCTAAGTAAGACTCTATTCATATAGATAATTTGAGGTACTGGAGTGTATGCTGTAAACTGATCTTAATACTGGTTAATAGTGAGATTGTTGAGGTTAATTTGCACCATTATGCTTACCCATCCTTATGAGCATTGAGCATCTCCCTATCTCCCAATATCCATCGAAATCCTTTGCTCAAAGTCTCTTTAGCCTCCCAGATTCCAGATCATATATAACTCAAATCCCCCTCTTATGGTCTGTAAAAGATGATTGTTAGGATAATATTGTGCTTTAAAAATTCGAGCTACCAAGGAGTGTGGGTTAGAAACAAAATTTCAACAGTGCTTCCGAAGGAGAGCTAAACTAAGACCAATCAGATTAGGAAAGCCAAGTCCTCCCTTGCTCTTTGCCAACCCCATCTTCTCCCAAGCCAACCATTTATTAGAGTTATCATTCGAGCTCGACTAGTAACTATTCATCATACTCTTTATTTCTTGACACAATGACTTCGGTATTTTAAAGCTGGACATACAATACGATGGTATTGATTAAGAGACATTCTTAATGAGCACCATTTTTCCACCTCTCGAGGAAAGCTTATTACTCCACCCCCGAATCTTCTTCCCTACTCGATCCTTTAGGATACTAAAATCTGATTTTTTAGATCTTCCAATTAACGAAGGAAGTCCTATGTATTTTCCATCCCCCATCTCATTATAAACACCAAGAATATCTGGCAGTTCCCCTTATTTATCTCTTCTAACGTTTGCACTAAAGGATACCCCTTATTTCTGAAAATTCACTGCATGCCCAGTAAGATATTCGTTAGCATTTAATAGTGATTTCACCTTTGTAGCTTCCTCTCTCGTAGCTTTGAAGAATAAGAAACTAGCATCTGCAACCAGTAAATGCACAATAGAAGGTGCACTGGGACTAATTCTACATCCATTGATTTCCTCATTGCTTGCAACCTCTGTAAATGCTCTTGTCAAACCTTCAACACAAAGTAAAAAGAGATAGGTAGATAACCCCTATTTGGACGAGATTGGTTCCACAGTTTTGCCATTAAAATACACCGCATACTGAACTGTAGTGATGTATAACACCATCCATCTTATAAATTTCTCATTGAAACCCATCCGAAACAAACGTTGCTGCAAATAATTCCAATTGACTCGGTCATACGCCTTACCGACGTCAAGCTTAAGAGTCACTTCGCCCTCAGTTCCGCTCTTCGTTTGTTTCATAAAATGAATCATTTCAAAAGCAAGAATTATATTATCAGTTATACTAAGATCAAGAACAAAAGCGGATTGATTTTTGCTTATAATAGCTGGGAAAATCTTTTTCAAACCGTTTACGATCTTATTTTATATTCTAACATGGAAATAAATCAAATAAGTAGACCTTTAATGCTCAACTTATAAACAAATTCAAGTAGGTTTCATGTCTTAATAGTTCAAAATTTTGTAATTCAAACATGTGTGATGGATGAAGTGAAAAAAACTCAAACTTCATTTGCAAAAATCTCATAATTCTTTCTGTCTCCCCTCAGGAATTCATCAAGAACATTAAAAGTGTTCATAGTTGTTCGTGAAATATGCTTGGCAATTTATCCATATTGTACACACTTTACTTCCAACAATTTCTTTAAATATTCTCGTGAATGGCTGAAGGTGGATCCTCTTCATATCCCCCCTTGGATCAAAATATGTTCGTTTATACCAACCAATTGTTCCGATGCCCATTCCGTTGGCACGTTGTCTCACCAACAAATCTCCTTAACATGCCAACAGAATTTTCTGTTGTTAAAACTGGATTTTCTTGTAGTGTTGACACCTTGATGCCTTTATAGGAAGACGGATAACTTTGTTCTGGTCAAATGGGCTTGCCAATCTGTTTTTAATGTATATAATAGTGCCTGATGAGGTTTTTGAACAGTATAACTCAATTCTACTTCTTTGCCACTCAATTACCACTTATTTACAAGATTACCAGGCACTATCCACATGTGCATACGCTGCTGTAATGCTCACTTTGCAGTTGTTCTCTTCCCTTTTGTTAACTAAATCCCTTCCTTCTTTTAACTTTCTTTCAAATCATAGTACCAAAATCATGTTGTACTCCACTATTTCCACCACACCATGCCTATTCTCTCACAACCAAGTGGTAATCTTTACTAACATAGTCTATATTAATATTAATATAGGAGGGTTGTTGTGACTGTACTTGGTTGCATCCAATACCAAAAGTGCTGGTGCAATACATATATCACAGCTTTCAAGAATTCAAAATGCGAATTCAAATTTGAAAACTTAGCAGTACACACAACTACTGATACTACAATTCTATTACCCATTGCTCACTTTTGATTTCTACTTCTCTCTCTTCTCTATTAAACTTATTTTTTACTGCTATTAGTTTTATTAATCAAGTTTGTTTAATTTATTTGCAGGTGCAAAACCAATTGTATGATGGATTGAAAATGAAATGAAGATTTGATGGATTGAATATGAGATAAAGTAATTCAATTTCTCTTCTTCTCTCCCTAATTTATTTTTTTTCAAATTTATTTAAATTTGCTCATTTTTGTTTCTTCATCGCAGATCGAATTCTGCTCACAAACTATTAGATGAATTTATCATGAGAACGAGATTGATAAATGCATCAAATCAATTTACCAGGCTCCATTTTTAGGTTTTCAATTCTCAATTATTTGTTTCATATTCAGGATTTGTTTAACGATTTGTCTAAGAGAAAACGATCGATAGATATATATATATATATCTCTCTCTAATGTTAGTGTGTGCTAATTCTTCATTTACAGTGTGTGCTAATGTCGCCTTTTAACTACAGACTACATATGCTTGGCCTGCAGGTTTGCTTCCTGCAGTTGTCACACTAAGATAAAGGTAACTACAATTTAATATTTCAGCTCTATTATATGTTGTAAAAAACATCTCTTTAATATCATGTATGTTTTGTTTGAATTATTTCGATAATTGTTTTCAAGTACTTTCAAGGTTGGGGAGATGTGAGTCAACATGAACTACCATATGATCTCTGATTCTTTTGTTTTAGTTGTTTGTTGTTATATGTGTGACTGTAGTATTATCATATGGTTAGATTTTGTTGATCTTGCTATCTATGATGAAGATTGTATATTATCGTGATTGTCAGTGAAGATTGTAGTATTATCCTGATTTCATGGATCTTTTGACTGAGATTACAATACATAGATTTAATGTAATTAGAGTTTCTTTGGTTGGTTTGTCTTCTGCTCCTTTTAATAATAATTTAGAGACATTTTATTGTTGTGTCTATTGATTTAAAATTTGATAAACTTATGTTTCAACTATTATATAGATTTTTGTTAGTGACACCCTGTATCTATGTTATTAAAATTATTATATATATACAAGTTTCTTTCAGTATTTGTTTGATTTTGTGCTTACTACGTGTCATGGTCAATTTACATGCATGATTGGTGTAACTTTGTTCTCCATTTACTCAGCCTGGGAACATCATCAATTGACATGAAATTTATTATGTTGAGATTGATTTGGTAGGGAGAGCAGCTTTTGTTTTCCTTCTGTAATTTTTTGTTCAGCATGTGCATTTGCTAATTCATGTCTTCATGCTGTGAAAGCTCAAACACTGATTCTCTCAAGGTCTTTCCTCTCCCACAGTTCATACTATATCAAATTTTATTCTTAAATTATTTAACTATCATAATCACATGAACTTTTTATTCTATAGATGATAATTTTTCCAAGAAACAAATTGGTATAGTTTCTATAAAAGATGTGTAAGCCTGATATTCAGTTTGCATCTTATTTTTAGAGTTTTCCCTCCTTTTAATTTTCACTGCAGTTTGATAGGCATGTTTAAATTAAGTCAAACATAGAACAATAAATTCAACAAGCAGACACTCCAAACTACAGACTACTAGAGAAACAAACCTTCCCTCTGGTAGACAATATTGTGATATATATTATAAATTTATTATTAAAAGCTATGTACAAGATGGTAAAATGTGACCTTTTAAACTTATTGTAAACGGATGCATGCCAATTTATAGATATGGGTTTAGTAATAGGTATCATGCCTAATTATCCTCCCTAGCATCTTTCTGCATATAAAACTGTCTATTTAATTTTCTTTATAAATATTATCTTCTTAACTAATATTAATTGCTATTTGTTTCACAGTACCCTTCATTTCTACCAATCAACCATTACTAAAAAAATTTATGATATCTTAAGTGGAAGGGATCAATTACTACCAAGTCGAGAGGAAGCTGAAGGACTTCAGAATATTTTGCCAATATGCGGGATTCGATGTTTTAATGACACTGGCCATGCTCTCTTCTTGGTATGAAATGCTTCTTTTTAATCGCTATCCATATGAGCAATCATAACTGAAGCATCGCATTTCTTGATGTCTTAACTAAATAAAGACACTACAAAAAACATACTCACACGTCTAAATTCAGATACTCATATTGCTACAATAAAACCAGATACAGGGCACCTCCCTCCGAGTGTACGATTGATCTAGAAATTTGACTTGCAATAAAAAGTTTCACATAATGTTTCTGATTCACTCAGACCATAGCTAGCTCTTATCCATGAGTTAGAAAATCAGCACCAAGAAATTAACAGGGTATTTTAAACCATATCAGTTGATTGTAGGATATATTTAGTCGTAAATATGGTTAAAATGGATCACCTTCATTATCTATTTTGAAACCTGGTCATAGATGTGGTTAGTGTCGGTGAAACAAGAATCGACAACAAAATTGGTAAGGTGCCTAAAAATTTCACACTAGAAGCACCATGGAATGGATATACATGTAGAGCTTCCAATTGTCAAGCCAACTATATTTATTACAGCAAAGGGAAGGAGAATGACCGAAATAAATGAATAGTATTGTGGTTAGTTTGATGGATGAATAATTGGTGTTTGTGTGTTTGTGACTGGGAGAGTTGTGGTAACTAATAGTTTTTTAATATATTTTTGGTATGGTTCTTTAATTTTGTGACTAAATTCTGTAGGCTAGAGATTAAGGTCTGTATATTATTGGGTTTTGTGTGTAAAGTTATGGTAATGTTGTTAGTCTTTTTGTTTCTTTTATTTGTTAGTAATGTTTTCGATTGATGGATGAATAATCGGTGTTGTATGTCTTACAGTTCAACGAGAATCTCAGGCTTATGAGGTTTTGAGTGATCCTAAGAAGCGTGAGATTTATGATCAGTATGGTGAGGATGCACTCAAGGAAGGAATGGGAGGAGGAGGTGAGGTGCTGTATGTGTGATTGTGTTCAATTCCTGGTGGTGTTTCTTTGTTTGTGTTAAATTGCAGTAGTGGTTGACAATAGCTTTGTTGATTATTAGGTGGTGGCTGTAGTAGCAGGGGAAGAAGACAAAGGAGATGAGAGGATGTTGTGCACCCCCTTAAGGTCTCTCTCGAGGATTCATACAGTAGCACTACAAAGAAGCTCTCACTGTTAAGCACTGGAGGCCGTACTCCAATAAAGCCTTCTTAGAGGAAATGTGAAGATCCTACAGTGGAGTTGGATGAGTGTGAAGATGCTACATTGCATTATGATAACATCAAAGAGGAATGAGAAGGAAACAGGCTCAGGCGCCGCAAGAGGCTTAATATGAAGATGATAATATGCTTGGAGTAGCTCAGCAGTAGGGATGACAACGGGTCGCATCGGGTCGGGTTTCTTGAGATCCAGACCCGATTCATTATATTTCAGTTCGGATCGGGTCCGGGTTCCGATATATAAAACGAAGATCCAAATCCGATCCGTCGGGTTTTTCGGGTATCAGATCGGGTTCGGGTTTATTTCGGCTACTTAAAAAAATAAAAATAAAATTAAAATTAAAAATTATGTACCTATCAAAAACATTATGATTAATTTTTTTAAAAAAATTTAGGAATATAAAAAAGGACTTCACATGTTTTATTTAGCAA
>PHNY01107046.1:43254-59587 GCA_003724115.2 Anethum foeniculum | reverse complement strand
CTCGTTAAATCAATAATTTTCAGTTTAAAGTAAAATAATGTCAATAAAGTCATTTATTATTATTTCTTTATTGTTAAAAAATATTTCCAATTTAAAAGTAAATCAAGACTTGGATGGACATAACTAATAAAAAACAAAGTCTAGAGGGAATAGAAGTCAATTCGTGTTAGTAGTTGTGATTTAATAATATAAGATTTTAAAAATAATTATATAATTATTTAGTTAGTATCAAAAATTTAGAATACATAACCCTAGTACTATTAATTTTTTATATATTATAGTTGTATATAGAGACTTAATAAAATTCAAGTACATTTATAACTAATGGGATGAACACTAACTAATTGAAAACAAAGGGGAATAGAAGTCTATTCGTGTGATTAGCTGGCTGAATAATAATATAATTAGGAAAATAGATATTTTATAATAATATAATTAGAAAAATAGATATTACATAATTATCTAGTACCAAAATTCGGTATTTTGGTACTTTGATATTTTAGTACCGTATTCCATTTAAACATGATTTTGCTTATTAATAAAGAGCATATATATGAAGTAAAAGGGTGAAAACAATTTGGTGAAATAAAAAGAGGTGAAACAAAGTATTACTTGTTAATAAAGGTTATTAATGTTGCAAAGTTAACCACAAATTCCACTCGAATTGCTCTTATTTGTCATAATAATTTTATGTTAAAAAATAATTAACCTCAAGTGCCCAAAAACACCCTCGTCGGTTTATAGTTCGCTTTGTTAGTGCGAAGACACTTAAAGTAGCACTGCGGAAGCCTTCATTTCTAAGGTGTGAAGACACTTAAAGTAGCACTGCTGAAGCCTTCATTTCTAAGATTAATGCAAGATAGATATCAACATAGAACGTTATACGTTTTTCACTGTGAATAGTTATCCGGTAAATTCAAACAAAAAAGAAATAGTATTAAACTGGACGAAACTTCTACCAGGATCTCAATTTTCTTAGTATCATTTTAAGATCCGAAACCCTTTTAAAAAATTGAAATGAATTTCGAAAATTTATAACGGAGTCAGTAGTGCGATAAGTACTTATGAGGAGGGTTGCACAGGGAGAATGTGGGAGACAAACAAAAACATTATTTTAAGTCCAACAGTATGATTCAAACAATTTATATTTAGCAACGAGACTGTTGTTATTATTTTTTTTGTGGGCCATATCATAGAATCAACCCTACCATCCTCCTGAGGTGCTATATTTATATGACCTCAATTCTTCCCTTAGATCCTCACCACTTGTGTTGAGAGTATCTCATTTGAGTTTAACCAAGATGGGAGATAATAGTGGCTCTGCAGCAGCTAGAAGTTTAAGTATTATGGGTTGTACAATACCCGAAAAGTTGCAGCTGCATGTAGCAATGTTGGCTTTGCAATTTGGTTATGCAGGTTTTCATGTTGTGTCCAGAGCTGCCCTTAACATGGGCATCAGCAAGATTGTTTTCCCTGTTTATAGAAACATTCTTGCTTTGCTTCTCCTCTTGCCCTTCGCTTATTTCCTCGAAAAGTACGTAAATTTAGCATTACGATATCAAGTATTTAAGCTCATTCCATATATACAGGCACAGAAATTAACCAAACTAAACTTAATGTGCATGGTTTATAATTGATCTCACTGATAGATACTGACCCTTCTTCATTAATGTTGTCTTGACAGGAAAGAGCGGCCGCCAATTTCACTGTCGTTTCTTGTCCAATTCTTCCTTCTGGCTGTTGTTGGGTAGGTTTTCAAACCAACAAAACGTCTGATTAATTATAAATATTCAGCTTGTAGTACTTATACTGTTTGATTAGTTTGTTTCTGAATCACACTTGCTTGATTATTTGTAAAATGACAGGATAACAGCGAATCAAGGATTTTACTTGTTGGGTTTAGACCACACATCCCCTACTTTCGCATCAGCTATTCAAAATTCAGTCCCAGCCATTACATTCCTCATGGCAGCAATTCTCCGGCAAGCCTTTATAACCACTATATTATAATTAATTTTATACGTTTGGATACACATGTACCACTTGACTGACCCTAATCCTCTTTTAAGTGCTTAATTTTTTAATCTATTAAAAAAATTGATTCTAACACTTTCTTCCATGATCTTGATAAATACATTTCAGGATTGAACAAGTAAGACTTAACCGTAAGGATGGCATTGGTAAAGTTGCTGGAACACTCTTCTGTGTCGCTGGTGCATCAGTGATCACGCTTTACAAAGGTCCTACAATTTACAGCCCAACTCCACCACTACAAGGGGCTAATGATGGATATGATATAGTATCACCAATGTTGGGTTCTCTAAGTCTTGGGGATGCCAAGGGCAAAAACTGGACACTGGGTTGCATCTTTTTGATAGGCCACTGCCTCTCCTGGTCGGCTTGGTTGGTTTTACAAGCACCGGTACTAAAGAAGTATCCGGCTAGGCTTTCCGTAACTTCATACCAGTGTTTCTTTGGTGTGATACAGTTTCTTGTTATTGCTGGTTTTGTGGAGAGAGATTCACAGGCTTGGTTGATTCACTCAGGTGGAGAACTCTTCAGTGTCTTTTATGCTGTAAGTCCCTTTTCTTCTTCAAGTTCTGCTGTTTGTGGCTAAGTGATATTTTTGAAATTTTGCTATTGACCTTTACCAAAAACAAAATTTGAAAATGTTATTTGGTTACTGTTTCTTTTAAGTCAGTTTTGAGACTAATGAGAGTGATGGAATGAACTACAGGGAATTGTAGCATCAGGGATCGCATTTGCTGTACAGATATGGTGCATCGACAGGGGAGGCCCTGTGTTTGTAGCAGTGTATCAGCCTGTTCAGACCCTTGTGGTCGCTATCATGGCTTCTGTCGCTTTAGGCGAGGAGTTTTACTTGGGAGGGTACTTACCTTTTAACTCCTGTAATCATATACTGAAAACACATTTATTTAACTTTGTAATAAAAAAATAAGAATGAAGTTTGCGGAAATGAATTCTCTAATCATAAAAGTAGGGTCTACTTCACTTGGAGAATAATTTGACTTGGTCATTTTTACAGGATTATAGGAGCAGTGTTGATCATAACTGGATTGTACCTTGTGCTATGGGGAAAGAATGAAGAGAGGAAATTTGCAATGCAAAAGACTGCAATTCAATCCCCTGCAGACCATGGCAACAACAGAACACCAGTCCTTCCCAAATCCTCACTAGCTCAGCCACTAATCTCTCAATCAACCGAAAATGTTTGATCAGCAGTCGCCAAGACTTTTGACTTTATTACTGCTTTTCGTTAAGCCTATTGTTTTGCTTAATATATATGCAAAGCCTTGCAATGTGTGTGTATGAAACCTAATGAAATTCATGCCCTTTTCATATCTTTTCTAGATATCAGTTTCATACTTCATTAGCTAGAGGTTTAAGAATACATTACAGAAAAAGTAATCTTGCAAAGGCGGTTCAAGACGAGAGCAGTAAAAGGAAAGAATTTATAATGTTGAGAAATCTAAGCCAAAATAAACACCCTGCAGATTTAAGAAGTATCCATAAAGACAAAATTTAAAGTGAGATTTTAATTTATTAGAGTTGTCAATTAAGAAGTCTATGTAACTAAGATTAACATAAACTTTAGAAGAAATTAAAGATCTTCTCATAAGTTGGCTTTAAAATATTCATTATGTAAATGTTTTTGTTTGAGAGTGATAAGATGTGCACCATTATCAGATTACAATGTGATGATATTTATGCCAAATTATCTTTGAAACACTTCTTCAACTTACTTCTTTAGCTTCCAGTTTTCATTTAAGAGGGTAAAATCACATATATTTGATGTGAAAATCGACAAGAATCATCTATTCGCGAGATAGTGGTAAAGTCCATGCATCAAAAACATTATTCGACAAAGATGAACTGAAACAGTGGAAGACTTCAGAAAAATGAATGTATTGCAGTGGTAGGCGTTACATGAAAATTAAGAAGAAGAAAAAATGGTAGACAGTATTTGTAAATGATTCTTGCATACAATAAGCTTTATATATAGAATTGCGAGATGTGTGGCGTAGTCTATGGTATATGCCATTTCCAAGAGGTGATAATGGTTATGTAGACAAGCAATGGTGAAAACGTCGGCCATCATATGCACCATAATTGGTACTGTCACAGTGCGAGGTTCCTTTAAATTGGTATAGACTTGGTACAAATTCTATAAAAACGATTGTTCAAGGAACAAAATTAATAATTTATTAAAAAAATCAGGAACGAATAAGAGATTAAGGTAAAAGTTGTTTTTGGAGTTGAGAGGAAAGAAAAACCTGTATGAGTGACTTAAAGACCCAGGCGTCTTTGATCATCACAACTTCAATGCCTATGTATTATTATCAAAAGGTAAGTTTCTCAAGCCAGAAGTAACATGGTAAGAAAGTCCAGTAACTAAGAGTCTGTAATAAATTGCTGGTAGGAGTTGTAGCAAATTGAGATAATTGTGCAGGCTGCCTTCATAAAGTGGTGTAACTCATTTGTAAGATGAAATGAAATAGTACTACGTGATGGAGATCTGGTTTATGTGTGCCTCGAGTTCTGCAAAAATGTGAGGAGTGACGGGTTAGATTAGTTGATGAACACCAACTCGAGCTTATTGGTACTAGTGTTGTGCATGCATCTTGTTTGAAAAGCTCGAACCAACTCATTGTAAATTACGCAGATTCTTATCATCAACAAGAACTACTAATCAATTGGCTCTAATTCTAACCGCTTGACAAAAGTAAGTGTCTGTTTGGTTCTATACATGGTTGAAACTAATAAACATAGTAAAATTTTGTTGAAACTAATTAACATAGTAAAAATTTTGTAACTATTAAGAAGTATATGCTGCAATATTTATATTAGTGAGAAGTATGGATTCTCAATGCCAGTTTTAAACGGACTTGTGGTTCTGCGATTTTTGTTGTGCCAGATTTGGACACAGTTTTTTGCCATAACAACAACAACAACAAAATCGGAGCCAAGAAAGATCACAGAACATCTGTTTAAAATAATTTTTATTATATTTGATTTTTATGAGAAATTTATTAATTTACTTGTGTAACTTTGAAAGAAATTTTATACTATCATTCAGGTCAGGATTCAGGACTAACATCTGATTACACTACACATGATTCAAACTCATCATGACAGTAAAACAAATCTTTCATAAAAGATGCTGTAAACATAGATTAAACCATAAAATCATATCAAAGCAAATTGTTCATAAGAAAATAAAAAAAGTTGCAATAATAGGAATAAATTCAAAAGATTCAGAATTATCATAAAACCAAATCTTCAATCAAAAGCCCATGGATAGTCAATGCGGAACTTCTGATCTTCCTCTGCAGTGAAGTCATTCTTTATGTTTAACATCTCTCTGATTTTCTCAGGTGACTTCCCCTTGATCCTATCAGCAACTTGTTGCGCAATCAGGTCCAAAAGGCCAGCAATATCCAAAAAATTGGAAGCAAGAAGGAGATGGTACAACATGTCAGTGTCTAGCTCCTTAGCAAAATGTGCATCAAACTGTTGCAGCTCCTTCTTGTCTTCATCAGCAGTTTCTTCGCCAACATGCTTGCTGCAATACTCGATAACTTTCGACATGGTAATGCTATTGGCTTGGACAGGGATAACACTGGAAGCACAGTTGTCTTCCACCAGGTTTCTGATTGTTTTTGATAAAATAGCTGCTGATTCCTCAACAACAATCTCCACCTTGTCCTCCGTTCCCAATGTCAAGAACTTCTTTTCCTCCTCCTGTGACGACGACATGCTGGCTGACTTCTTTTCTGGCTTGTGACAAGGAGCTTGATACACAAGTTTTGATGATTGAGGAGGAGGCGACCTTCTGGTCTTTATATATGAGAGGCCTGGCTAGCTAACTTGGTTTTGGGCTATATATTTAAATCCTTATGAAATGCTTTTTCAAATTGTATAATATAAAAATTAAAAGTATTCCTCAATAAAATCAAGAATTATATATTCAGAATATTGCATGGGTCTTGATTACATTTATAAGATTTTATAATATCTTGTTAAATATTCCTTTTAAAATCTGATCGAAATATCTGAACATTTGAAATCCAAACAAATGTTATGATATTCTAATTAAATACCCCTCAATTTCGTCATTAGTGATAATTTAAATCACATTTTATGTAACACAAGAATTGAAATATTTTATAATTTTCTACATAGGTCAAAATTATCCCTAAAAAATTATTTGAACATGTACATTCTTCAAAATTTGTTATCATTTGGAATATGATAGAGCAATATATTGAAATCTGTAAAATTGAAGATACTGTTTTTTTTTTTTTGTTACGTATAAAAGATACCGATTAGATCATTTTAATCACAATCAGTCGAGATTTGTATTTTTCATGAAAAATCTAGGAATATTCGATCCGTTTATGTAATAAAATCGATAGTATATAAAGAAAAGTTGGATTTTGAAGTTTTTCGTATATTACTCAATTTCACTGAATTTTATGATATTTTTTAGATATTAGAAATAACTTCAATAAGAGATTTAGTTGGGTATGATTCAATTTTGCTCAATTACGTATAATTCAAATCATACTCTTATTTTCCCCCTTCTATATTCCTGTTATCTTGTGTTCTCTTTAATTTTGTTCACGGCATTTCTCATGCGTTCCATTACTCTTAGCCAAACATAATAAACAATGAAATGGAAGCCAAACAACTTGACCTCCGAACATTATTTAACAGATGCAAGCTCATGACTGATTCTCTATATATGTTAGTACTGTCTTATGTATTTTATACGTAAATTTTGCTTTTTAAGGTAAATTTTTATTTTTGTTATTTTGAACAATACAAACTTTCAATCTGTTAAAAGATAACTAATACGCCTGCAAAAAATTAAGTTGCTATATGATATTTGATAATATTATGTAATCACTGTTGCATACTATCACTAAAACAAAATTGTGCCAGGTAATACATTATGTACAAGTTCAACTGTGGGTTTCTAATATCAACATAATTTTACTAGTTAAATATCAAAGTGATCACTCAAGTGAATGTCATATGTAGTCACTAATCTTAACATGGTATCATTTAAATCACTAAAGTCATAATAAATATCAAACGGATACCTCAAATTATGTACCCGAGAATTAAAAATTATTTTTATGGAGTTTCATACCTTTTTCTTGAATGCAACCACAATAAAATGAAAAATTATAAGTTCTAGTATTTAAGGTAATATATGTAGATTTTATAAAATATATATACTAATTATTATTGTTTAAATAAAAAAACTAACTACAAAATTAAAAATAAATAATAGATAAATTTTTAAAAATCTAACTATCATAACTTTTCATTTGGTTGTAGTGACATTCAAGAAAAATGTACACAACTCCATAGAAATAATTTTTAGTTCTTAAAAAACATATTTAGAAGTATTTATTTGATATTTAGTTTGACTTCCGTGAATACCCCATTAAATTTGATGACTAAATTAATATATGACTTTCAGTTGAGTGATCTCTTTGATATTTAACCCATAATTTTACTCCTACATTGGTAGAAATGTTGTACTAAAATGATCAAACCAGGGTTCCGGATAAGGATTACCTCTCCCACAATAATTTTTCGGGGACCCGGAAAAAAGAAAACATAATCCAAAGCTAAGACGCATTGGTACATCTGATACGAAGCATAGAAAGTTATATAAGTGTTGTAGAAATATTCATAACCTAACCCACGCCGTCATTTTGAAATATTGAGTAAAGGCAATTATACAGCTCCACTATCTAACTCTTCAGAAAATCCTTCAAACAAAATCGTGGAAGAGCTTCCTACAGCATAACAAAAGCAGAAGTCAAAAACTGGTAAAGCCTTTTTTTTTTTGCCAAGTAATAATATATAAACCCAATAAAGTAAATGTAGGGCTCCTTTGTTGGCTTTTAACGAAAAGAAAAAAGAAACATATTACTTTATATCAATAGGTAAGATAATACTCGAACCAACCTCGTCGTGCTCTTGATTTAAGGATTGTCTGGCAACTGCTGTCTACTATATTAGCCGTTCAACTACTGGAAAGCTCAGTAAGTTGGCTTGTGCTGCCAGTAACAAAAAGGAAAAGTAAAAAACCAATTAACACTGACAGGTTAAAAGCCTCAATGTATAGGATCAAGACAGAAACACACCGAGCATCGCTCTATTCAAGCATTCTGTAACGTGTTACCGATACTCTAAACTAATTAAATGAAACATAAGTGATTCTTCTGGTTCTTCATAAGCTAACAACGCCATCAAGTCCTGCATCAACAATAAACTTGTCATTTCAGTCAAAATCCAGTAAATGAATAGAAACGCCCAAGGTAATTTTGTGACAAAGGATGCTTACTTTAAGCTTCTCTACATACACATTCCTGAAAGGAGTTAACTTATTTTGAACGAAGTGAACAACTTCTATGTTGCCATGTAAAGAGTAATATTTTAATTGAAGAGGAAATGTAACTCTTTAAAAAAATAGTCATTGTTGTGCTGCATTTACCATTTTCTGGAGCATATAAGCTCAACAAAATGTAAGCTTAGAAGATCAAACTAAAAGTCCTTATTATTATTCAGCAAATCAGGAACTAGTTGTCTAGTCAGTTCAATAGATTTTAATGCATCTCCATCCAGCGCCAACTGCAGAACTCTTGAAATTATATTGTACACCAACAACTTTATCAAGCTCTTCAAACAGTTAAGATGAAAATTTACACTTCCCCGTCACCCTGTGCTTATACTGCTATAATAGTCTTTAAGAGCTCTAAACAAGAATTAATGTTATGTTCACGGTCTGTGCACCGACTGAAAGAATCGAGAGTTTCAGAAAAATATGTTGATCAAGTGATCTATGGCTGCTTGAGTACGATAATTCTAGTGTCAAAATATATCACGTTGTCATTGTCAGGCCAAAACAAAATTTTAGCAAATATCTTTTGTTACAAAGTTATAGTGGTCAGCCTTTTCTTTAGTAATAACAATACCACACGAGGCTTAAATATTAAACATATAAGGAGCTTGTAGTAAATAGTCAATATATTTCAACATCAAAATATGGTATAATGATAACACATACGCTTTCTTTTCTCCATCCCCTCAGAATGATCAGCATGCCGCTTCATTCCGATTGAAGTGATAAACTACTCCACAGTATCTTTATAGCAGTTATGCACAAGATACTAAAGAATAATGTTGTGGATGTCATCATCATTGATAGACTGTGAAAAAACATCTAAAATAATGTTTAAGCTTCTAAGTTCTGAATACGGGAAATTTCAGACTAAACTATGATAAAATGACAGTGTGCAGTTCATCTCAATGAAAACAACATAGAGTGGTTGTATCATTCTGTGTTCCAGTGAAAACAGTAGAAGCCTATCGCTGACCTAGAAGGCATAGTCACAATTAACACAAGTACTGGTGCATTCATTTATATAATTATATAGCTTTCTGAAATATTGGCTTGGAACCATAGACAGTCAAGTGGGAATGCTTCTGTGTATCATGGTATTAGCATGAAACCCATGTCCAGTAACTGATATTTCTTCTGTAAGAAAAATATTAAGCAAAGGTACATGTTATATAGGTATGCATATTTCTATTAAAAGTCGTCTTTCAAACAGATCAGAAATAACTGACCTTGTTATTTATGACCATCATTAATGTTTATTGAGAATGAAGTAGCATATCTAACATATGCACATATACACCATGGGTATATAATATATATAGTCACTGGTGTAGCGTAAGCATTAATATTATTTACGCACCTGTACAATTCTTAAATTGATAGATATAGTTTCTTTAAAAAAAAGGGAGTATAATGTATACCATTGTATTTAATTTGCTCAAAATTCAGTCATAAATTATGAGGTGATAGTGTTGAATTTCAGGAATTGATCATTAAGCTCCAAAATTTTAATTTATCAATTCCTAAATTTATGATGTGCTAAGAATACACCAAATTCTGATATTTTAATGTGATGTTTCCTTTCATATACATTAAACTGTTAATATTTAATCTCACCACTTATCCCCAAACAAAAAGAATAAATAAAAGAATCTTCCACCTTTTTAATGATGCCGACAGTAAAGGTAATTGACATGGTGAATGCACACTAGGTAAAATTATTCGTCACAATAAGAAAACAGTTTGTGTTGCTCTATATTGACTGTCGTTGTGGAATTGATCATCTTATATAACTATTACTCAAATGCACAATTCAACAAGAAAGAACAAATTACACAAAAAGATTAAAAGATAAAATAATCGTTCTCCTTGTAAAACCAGGTCATGAGATAATCTTATGCACGTTCTTTCTTTTGAACCAAAATCATTTGGACAGAAGCTTTTGTCACGCTTCCATTTCTTACTGCTATTTTTGCAAGAATACTCAAAGGGTATATCATAATCTGAACAAATCGGGCCGTGGACAATACTTATCCACTGAACTCAGTTACGCATATTGCTCCATGTCAATTTTACGAATTAGGCCAATTCGGATTAGTAAATACTTTTTTGAATTAAAGTACTGTCGTACCATACCATGTTAATAACTGTAACAACTAAGAACACTTAAGTTATTCGTTAACAAACTGCATATCACAATAGTACACCCAGCATTTTAGGTTCAGTTAACCTTAGTTAATATACAGCCTATCTTTGTATCACTCCGGATTATCAAACGAGAAATTGCATTTATTTTCTTCTTCTTCTGCATTTCATTTTATCTTTTTCCTAGTCAGTTTGTTACTTCAATTCTTGTAAAATGAGTCCCTCCCTAAGTTGTGACACTTGAATGCATGAATAAATTAACCACCATAACTTTAAACTAAATCCCAACACAAAATCATTATCATATCTAGAGATACCACCCTAATTCCAGCAGCAAATAACCTAACCGAAATTTGAAAAATACCTGATAAAAAATTAACTGGCCAACTACTTAAAAAAACAAAATTAATCTAACTACCAATCTAATTATTTGACAGGCAATCAAAATACATAGAAATAAAATAATCTATTTTTTTAAAAAGACTTGCAGTGTTTTCATATGGACGCTGATCTATGTCCATTACTGAAGCAATTATCTGTAAGAAGTAGTATAGAGTAGGATTAGATGTATATGCTTATACTATACACACACAAGAATTTTATAGGGGTTCGAGATTTGTATATAAAGTGTGTGTCAAAGAGAGGTTATTCAGAATGGTTTCTCAGTTACGTTACTTGCCCACCTCTGTCAATTTTATTTTTCGATTCACGCTGGTTAAATGGTATTAATCTCACTCAACTCGCTATGGTATTCAATCAGATCATCCAACTTAAAAAAATTTCAGTCAAATAATTATTTTTTTAAAAAAATTTCATATAGATCACTTATCATTATTAATGTTAAAAATTGGATGAAAAGATGACTAACGATCTAACATAGCTAATTTAAGTCTAAAATGGCATGACCAGTTGTTATATTACCAAATTATATTACTTCAACCCAAGTAATCATTCATTTCTCCCTTTTATACCATCACTCAATTAGGGTTCTATAGTAAACTTCTGTCATCTTCTATGTCAGATACAAACAACAGTATTTCTTGTTTAAAAATTCGTACGACACACACAACTTATAATCGTTGCCATTCAATTTCTTTTTTTAAAAAAATATATGTCCGCACCAACATAAATATTACCTCAATATTCTAATATATCAAGAAAATAAATTTTATCATAATAAACAATTATATAAAGTACAAGGCATATAAAAGTACGCGTCAATATGGGTTAAAAAAATAGAATAAAAAGGTAACTCAACCAACAAATCAGGGGCAAACGGAGGCTAGAGCCCGGCGGGACTTAAAAAAATTAATAAAACTTTTTTTAGCCCCAAGTATATTGTAAAAATAATGAATTTTTTTAGCCCCATATAATTTTTGAAACTTTATCTCTATATTAATAATATTTCTCAATAATTAATTTTAACTAATATATATATATATATATATATATATATATATATAGACATATATATACTAGTTAATTATACCATAATTTGTCTAAGAGGCCCATTATGTTTATAAAGTTTAAAAGACTTCAAAATTAAAACTCAAGCCCAAAAGCCCATTACTTTTTATATAATCGCAGATATATCAAAACTAAAATATAAACAAACACAAAATAATTAATCGGGTATTGTTATTTGCTAACCACTAACCATTAAGTGCTTAGTATTGAATCTCTAATGGATAATTACAAATTACAATTTCATGTATGTACAAGAATCATACACTTATTCTTGCCCAATTTACATTTCATAAATTGTTTCATTAATTTACAAATTAATGAGTTTTTTCATTCATCTATTACTTGTCTATTGATTGAATTTATTTATTTAATTGTCTGTTGATTGAGTTTAATGTGAGTTTACTTGCTGTAAGTGATTTTTTGAATCACGTATCTCATACTGTTAATCTTGTTAAAGATTCATGTAAAAGAAAAGATATGCTTCGACAAATTCAACATGATAGAAATTTTGAAGGATTGAAAACTGGTGAAACCATTTCTGGAAAAGGAAAAAATCAAAAAACTTCTTTGACTTTAAAATAGAGGATAAACGTTGGGGTTCACATCATCTAACAATAGTTCGTCTTTTTCTAATGTGGCCATCAGTAGTTGAGGTACTTGGGGATATATATGATGATGTTGTTAATCAAGAACAAAAAGGTATTACAGAAGGCTTACTTGAAAAGATGCAAGTTTGTGTTAAGTTGCGTTTGATGAAAGATGTTATGGCAATTACAAATAATTTTTTAGAAGCTTTACAACAAAAGACACAAAATATTATCAATACTATGACAATGGTTCGAGTTATGAAAGTGGAAATACAATAATTAAGAGAAGATAAATAGGAGACATTTTTAGAAAATGTTAAGAATTTTTGTGTTGAGAACTCTATTGAAGTACCTAATATGGATGACATAATAACGGTTCGTGGTCGTTCAAGGTGTGAAAAACAAGCTATCACATACTTCAACTATACCGTGTTGAAATATTTTGTGGGGTTAGTTACTTATTTTCATTAATTATGTGTCTTTTGTTGGTTTAGTCAATTTCATAACTTATCTATTTGAGTATGCCATGTTTATATCTTCTGTTCAAAATTGTATTTAGGTGATTGATATTATTTCTTGAGAGATAGAAAATCGCTTTACAGAGGAAACACTGAGTTACTTGCATTGGCTCTCATGATCCTCGAAATTCATTTTCAGATTTTTATCTTGCAAACTTCTTCGATTACCCAAATTTTATTCAAATAATTTCTCGTTAATGGATCAAGAACCGTTGTGTACTCAGTTAAACAACTTCATCTTTGATGTCCGAAGTGATAAAAATATATTAGAACTTAAGACTATATGGGAGCTTGCAATTAAAATGTTGAAGACTCATAGACTAGGGCTGTCATAAGGATAATTCGGATACGGATCTGCCTATATCCGTATCCAGATCCGAATACGAAAATTTATATCCGTATCTGGGAATTTTTAGAGAATAATATTCGAATCCGGATAATATCCGGATCCGAATCCGATTTTCAATCAGATTTTTTATTTTTATATTAAATATTCAAAACAATTGTAAAATAAATATTAAAAATTAAAATTAATTTTTAAAAGTTGAGTTAAGAGTTAAAGTGATTTAAACCTACTTTAACTTTTTCAAAAATTAATTTTTATTTATCTTTTCAATATAATTATTTTATATTTAAAATTGAACTCAAATAATATTTTTATATATGTCTATAATATTTTTTCAATTATATAAAATTTGTATAAATATATTATTTAATGAATATATATATATATATATATATTCATTAAATAATATACACACAGACAAATACTATAAATTTAATAGAATAAACTTTAAATTATATATAATATTTAAATATAATATATATTTATTCGGATTCGAATATTATCGGATACGAATATGCCTATATCTGTATCCGTATCCGCAACTGTCGGATTCGGATACGGATAATATATGCTTGGTCTCGGATACGGATAATGTACGCTTTATTACGGATACGAATGCAGATATTTCGGACGGATATCAGATTTTTCAGATTTTTTTTGAAAGCCCTATCATAGACATACAGCTTATTCTCTTGTTTGTCAATTGATTGAGTTAGCTCTTATTTTGCATATTGCGATAACTACTGTTGAGAGAGTGTTTTCAGCAATGAATATTGTTGCAAAATCCTTAAATTTTTATTTATTTATTTATTAGATATTAGATATTAATTTATTTAGATAATATTTTATATTCCAAAAACTTTTTGTGCAAGCTATATATTTGATTTGAGATAAAATCTGTTAATTGTGGAAAAAAGTGTAAAATTGATTTACAAAATCTATATCTTTTTCATTTATGTGTATAGAATATTTAAATTCAGAAATTACTTGGGGAGGTCTTAAACTCATTAGGAGGAAATATTATATTTTCCTAATTAGAAATAGGGTTTGGGTACTTATATAAAGATCCCTTTGTGATTATGAAAAAGTCGTACAGGGTTCGTCAATTCACCAGAGGTACTTGAGTCTTTCGATTTTATTGGGCTCAAGGCATGTCTTAATACCACAGTTGACAAGCCTACACATTGTGACATTGTCACTTACATGACCTAGTGTGTTTTAATACTGGGATATAGTATAGGTCTCTACTTTACTTGTCTTGTAATCATGTACTTAGTTTTATTCTGATTGCTCAAGTTAATAATGAGCTTAGAAAGTTTCTAGGAACTAGATTGTATATAGGATCTTGGAGTAATCATCCTAGAAGAAGTTCAAGATTGTTCATGCAGCAGGGTGAGAAACTTTGAAGCAATAAGATGCAGAGATAATTCTAAGTCCCCATGTCGAGAAGTTAGAATGAACTATGTCGTGATGTGCTTAAAGAGCCATGTAGAGAAGTGCTGAGTTCGCAAAGTCAAAATGCCTACACCATGTAGTCAGTTTATGTTATGTCGCATACTCCTCTCAGCCATACCGAGAAGTCCTCAACATAGCCATACCGCAAAGTCTTCACAATGGCATTCAGCAAACACTGATAGCAAGTCTGACAGCAAAGTCTGACAATAAACTCTAATAGAAAAGTCTAATTTATACTATATCGTGAAGTCTTCATATAGCAAAGTCTCAAGAGCTATGTCGACATGTCTAGAGAAGAGGAATACTTGAGTTCAAAATATCAGCACTTAGCCGTTTAACAACAAGACAAAAGAAGGTACAAGTCAGAAAGAAAATGGAGGACAAATACTGGAACATCTGTACTGGTCTGTGGTCCAACAAATAGATGGCAAATCTACAGCACAACTTGGAGAGAAAGAAACGGAAAAGAGAAGGCTAATGGTGGTCCTCACCTGCACAGTGTACTACCTACAGAATGTGACAGTCGTCACTGCAGAAAAAGGGCATCTGTGTAATTTGATTTGTGTGCACTGTTTTGTATAGTTCCTATATATCATGCACATCAAGTCATTAGCCAAAAGGGGGTTAGATAAGAGAATATTCATCTCCTTCTTTCTCTGTAAGAAAACAAGAACAATCTGTTCTAGTTTCGAAGCCAGAATTTTCATTCTAAAAGTTGTAGTACTCAATTTACTTTATAAAAAGTAGATTGAAATTATTTGTGTGTGTTCTTGTTTTTATCATTCCGCATTCAGTCACACACCCACCATAACAAACAGATTTAAAAAGAGATCAAAAATCTTAAAACTATCCATTCACCCCACCTCTGCATAGTTTCCTTGTGTTAACTCATGCCCAACAAGTGGTATCAGAGCAGGCTGTTTAATTCTTAACAGTAAACGATCAACATGAGTACACAGAAACTAAGTAGTATCAAGATTTCTCCATATGACAGGGAACACTACAATCTAAGGAAGAAGAAGATGATGTTGTACATCAGAGCTTCTAACTCCATGTATGTAGATATTCTCAAACATGGATCATTTGTTCCTCAAGTGGAGATTTCAGAATCAACATCTGGTACACTGGTTATACCAAGGCGGTTTGAACCTAAAGATCCATCAAAATATACAGTTGCTGAAAAGAATAAGGTTGCACTGATGGATGTCTTCAACTCATCATCTCTGATTCTCTGAAGCTGTTGCTCATCTTGAGTCTTCCAAAGAGATGTGGGTTCTCATAGAAGTTCTCTGTGAGGGCACTGTTGAAGTCAGAGAAAATAAGAAGCAAATACTTGTCTCTCAGTATGAAGCTTTTAAGGCTCAGCCTAAAA
>PHNY01107046.1:1011-17014 GCA_003724115.2 Anethum foeniculum | reverse complement strand
GTTGAAATCGTTTAATGTTTCTCTGCTCGGTTATCGCTCAATCTCGTTGATCGTTTGGAGGAATATATCCGTGGTTTTATTGTTAGGGGTTTACTAGAAACCTTCTTGGTATCTTTCATTCATTCATCAATCCTCCTTTATAATCCTTGGATTTAAAATCCTTCAATCTTAACATTATATACTTAATTCCTTCAGTGTCTGGTGGAATCTCAGAGAAAAATAAAAGTGTTCGTCTTCGAATTCTGACGGCTTTTACATACACTTATTTTCATCACTGAACACTAATACGAACTCAGAATTTCCATATAAGAACTTTTATATAGGGTGGTCTGATAATATTACACAATCAGCAAAAGTTACTATTCATCAAAAATTTCAAATTAGTCCAAAATTTCGTGTTATTACAATTGTGACAAGTATGAGCTTTTAATGATTGGGATGGGACACAACGACATAATATTGTGCAAAATGTTTAAGACGTACCTGAAAGGTCCTGCGTCATCGTGGTACAAGTCTCTGCGCCCAGGTATATCCGGTCTTATGAACAGCTGAAGAGAAAGTTCTTGAGGTACTCGCACCTGTGCCGGAGGGAAAAGGACACTGAAACATTGATTCATTACAGGCAGAGGCCAAATGAGGAGTTGGGAGATTACCTGTCTCGTTTCAAGGAAGAAGCGGGAATGGTTATGAATTTTGGAGAAGATCAAAGCTATGGGTTTCTTAACAGCAGGGCTGGACCACGTAAAAGGTAAAAAAAACTCTGATCCTCTCTATATGATTTTCCTCCTAAATCGTTGAATGATATTTATGTGAGGGGAGAGAATATACAGCGCAAGATGGAATCCATTGGGGGATACAAGGAGTCCCGAAGAGATGATAGGGAAAACAAAGCAGCCGTTATGAAAGCTCCCGAGGGTCAAGAAATGACCGTAAGGACGATCGAAGAAGTGATGACAGGAGAGAGACTGACCAAGGAGCATAAAGCTGAAGAGATAGAGATTCGGCGACGTTCACCCCATTAAACGCGCCGATCTCGAAGATTCTCCATGAAATGAAGAACAAGCCTAGCTTCATTCGGCCAACCAAGTTGAAGGTCCCTGACAAAAAGAAGAATCCAGATAAATACTGCGATTACGACCAGGACAAGGGGCATAACACGGATGAGTGCTACCATTTGAAGAAGTTAATCGAAAAAATGATTAAGGATGGAGAACTAAACCAGTTTGTCAAAGATTCAAGAGACAAATTGGGGCACAAAGAATAACACGGATGAGTGCTACCATTTGAAGAAGTTAATTCCAAAAAATGATTAAGGATGGAGAACTAAACCAGTTTGTCAAAGATTCAAGAGACAAATTGGGGCACAAAGAGGATAGAGTGAATGACACCGATGACAGGGAAAGATATAGAGGAGAAGTAAAAACAATATCTGGGGGCAGCCTGTTAGACCAAGACAGCAAGAATGCAAGGAAGAGGTACGCCCGACAAGTCTACGATTTATACCAATTTAACTCTGCCAAGCAGCCTATGCCGATAACGTTCACAGAGGACGACTATGAGGATATAATATGGCCGCACGAAGACCCTCTGATCGTCAACCCCGTGATTGGGTAGAACAAGATATGGAAAGTACTTGTTGATTGAGGGAGTTCGGCCAATGTGTTGGGTAAATTGCCTTATACTGTGGAAAAGCAGGTTAAGTTCTATGTCGTTCGGGTCGAAAGCCCCTACAATGCTATCTTGGGGAGACCTGCCCTGGCCACATTCCAAGCAGTTTCATCAATCCCTCACTTAAAATTGAAATTTCCAACTGAAAGTTCCTTGATGCTTTTCTGGGATATCATCAAATTGCCATGAACAGGGAGGATATACCAAAGACAGCCTTCATCACACCGAAGGGAACGTTCGCTTACATAAAGATTCCCTTCAGCCTGAAGAATGTGGGGGCAACATTCCAGAGAATGGTAAACAAAGTCTTTAAAGAACAGTTCAGGAGGAATATGGAGTGCTATGTGGATGATATGATCATGAAATCAGAGTACAAGGACCATGCCGAAGATTTAAAGGAATGTTTTGAAACATTAAGAAAGAACAACAAGAGAATCAACCCGAACAAGTACACTTTCGGGGTAGCCAGCGGCAAATTTCTGGGCTACATGGTTAGTGCACGAGGGATTAAAGCAAACCCAGAAAAGATCAGGGCCGTGATTAACATGAAGGCACCAAAATGTATAAAGGACATACAAAAGCCCTGTTATTCATATCCAGATCGACAGAGAAAGCCCTGTTATTCTTCGCAGTATTGAAGGGGTCGAAGAACTTTGCATGGGGCCCGGAGTGCCAGAAAGCATTTGAAGACGTAAAAGAATACCTGACGAAGGCACCTCTCCTCATGCAACTATACCCGAAGAAAACTCTTCAACTGTACTTGGCAGTGTCCGACTGAACACTTGGAGCTGTTCTGGTCAAAGAACACGAAGGTAATCAACATCCTGTATTTTATGTATCTCACATGCTTAAAGATGCAGAAACCAGGTACCCCAACACGGAAAAATTCGCATATAGGCTAGTCATGGTTACCCGAAAATTATGACATTATTTACAAGGCAGAACAGTGCAAGTGGTAACAGATCGACCGCTTAAGAAAATATTGACAAGGCCTGGAGCTTTGTGAAGAGTAGTTGCCTGGTCTATCGAGTTGGGCGAATACGACTTGGAATATACGCCGCGGACCGCAATTAAAGCCCAAGCCCTGGCTGATTTTGTGGTCGAGTGCACATTGTCTGGACTGAAGGATTTAACACCCGAAGAACAGCTCATTCGAACCCCTAGAAAATGGAAGCAGTTCTTTGACGGTTCGGTGGCAGGAACGAAATGTGGGGCAGGCCTCATCCTAACTAGCCCCGATGGGTTTGAAATATGTCAAGCCATCAGGTTTACTTTCCCCCTCACCAACAACGAGGTCGAATATGAGGCGCTGCTAGCAGGAATGGAGCTAGCCAGATACTTAGAAGTAAAACACTTGAGGGCCTTCAGCGATTCGATGTTAGTGGTGAAACATTTCTCGGGGGGATATCAACAAAGAGACCCCCGAATGAAGTCCTACGCCTTTAAGGTAAAATAAAATTCATTGGTATTTGAGTCTTTTGAACTAACTAAAATTGGTAGGGAAAATAATAGTCGAGCAGATGCCCTCTCGCGGCTTGCTTCGGCGGAGACCCAAAGCCTTACAGGATCTATCTACCTGAACGAAGTAGGTGCTTCTTCTATTGACAAAAAAGAATGCATGGAGATCTACCAGGGTATTACCTGGACGACCCCAATCCGAGCTTATCTGGAGAAGGGAACCTTGCCCCTTGACCGAAACAAGGCGCAAAAGGTGAAGTATCGAGCCTCAAGCTACACCATCATCGGTAACAAGCTATACTGCAGGCCAGCCACCGAGCCGCTCCTTAGATGTCTGGAACCCGAGGAGCAGATATTAGCATTGAAAACTGTCCACGAAGGGATTTATGGAGAACACTTAGCAGGACGATCATTTGCCTTTAAAATTCTAAGGCATGGTTTTTATTGGCCGACCTTGAGAGCGATGCTCATGACTATGCCAAGAAATGCAGACAATGCCAAATATTCAGCATCGTGCCGAAGCAGCCACCACAGGAAATGTTCTCGGTTCTCAGTCCTATCCCCTTTGTTATGTGGGCTGTGGACAGTGTAGGAATACTCCCAACCAGCACCAAACAAGCAAAGTACTGCATTGTGGCCGTTGACTATATGACAAAGTGGATCGAAGCCCGACCCTTAGCCTCAATCACCGAAGACGAGGCTAAAACATTCATGCTGGAGCAGATGATCCTAAGGTTCGGGATTCCCAAAGTTTGCGTGTCAGACAACAGCACCCAGTTCATTGGAAACAAGTTCAGGAAATTCCTGCACCACTTTGGAATACAACAAAATTTCAGCTCAGTCAGACATCCCCAAGGTAATGGAGCAATTGAAGCAACTAATAAGATTATCTTCGATAGGATAAAGAAAAGGCTTCGGGAAGCGAAAGGTTTGTGGGCCGAAGAGCTCCCATGGGTGCTATGGGCGTACCGAATAACTACTCGATCATCTTCAGGCGAAACTCCATTCAGATTAGCGTATGGGACAGATGCCCTGGTTCCCGTCGAAGTGGGCCTGGAATCTTACAGGACAGAAGTGTTCAACGTGGAGAACAATGAGTTCTGCTTAAGGGCGAATGTGGATTTTCTAGAAGAAGAAAGAGAGGCAGCACATCAGAGAAACCTCAAATATCAGCTCCAAGCCGCTCAGTACTATGACTCATACATAGAAAAGAGATCATTTCAAGTAGGTGACTTGGTATTGAGGGAGCTAGCAACTTCCATGCTGACTAAACAGGGCAAATTGCAACCGAGCTGGGAAGGCCCTTACAAGATGATCGAGGTCATCCGGCCGGGCACCTATAAACTGGAAGGGACGGATGGAAGCCCTATCAAGAACACTTGGCATGCCACGTGTCTCCGCCAATTCTATCCATAAGATTGGTTGTGCTCGTATCATTTACTTGCTTACTAGTTCAAGTTATTTCCCGTTTAGCAATGTATTTGAATTCCCTAAAAAATGAAGCATGTGTAATTATGGCGTTGGCCAACAAATTAATGAAAAACACCTAGCTTCGTTTGTCATTTTATGCTTTATGCACATGCACTTATACTTTCAATGAGTACAATCTACAAAGTTGGCAAACAAAAGGGATTTATCCAGTGGAACGACCTCATTAGGATAACCCCCATTGTTTGCCCGACCAAGCCTTTAAGGCCTCATGCAACTGCTTCGGTGAAGGGGCAACAAGCCAAACAAACTACTCTTCCCGAAGCACCTTCCTTCGCCCTTAAACGCTGGGGGACGAAGACATAAACAAAAGCCTAAGAAAGAATCTACTCAATAAAAGTAGAAAGCTGAGGCAAAAACAAGAAGCTGTAAAGACTGCGACAGTTCGAGTCAAGTCCAGTCAGAGCTATAACACCTAAAATATGCTAAGGCAGAAATACAATGCCAAAGAAGCTTAGAAGGTGAAAGATAATGCAAATATGCTAAGGCAACGATACAATGCTAGAGAAGCATAAAAGGAAAACGATAATACAAATATGCTAAGGCAAAAATACAACGCCGAAGAAGCATAAAAGATGAAAGATAACTCATATATGCTAAGGCAAAAGTACTAGGCCGAAAAAGCCCTATAGCTAAAACATAAATGCAAGGCCAAAGAAGCACTAAAGCTAAAGCATAAATACAAGGCCAAAGAAACAAAAGGTGCAAAGGCCACTCAATCAAAAACATAATGCCGAAGGAACACAGAAACGTAAAGATACCAAAAAAAAAAAAATTATTAAGGCAAACAAGCGTTAAAAATAAACAAAGCCCAAAGGCCAAAATAGTCAAGCCCGAAGGCACGTTCTACAATCAATTGTTGAGCCTGAAGGCATAGTTTACAATAAATCAGAGATAAAGTAAGATTAATTAGAAAGATCCACTTCGGGATCAGAAGAGACAACCAGAGGCTCCTCGGGGACAACTTCCTTGCCAATAGGATCGTCCAAGTCCTCCAGGAGAATAAGCTTGTGATCCAAGCCGACCTTAGAAACCCGACGCACCATCATCTCATAGGTGGTCATGAAAAAGCTTTCCTCGGAGAGCTCTAATCTCTTCTGCTCCTTCCAAAGGGCTTTTCTGCTGGCCTTTAACTGCTCCGTCCGACGGGCAACCCGACCCTGGGCTACCTTCAGATCGTTCTTCAGCTGGTCTCGCTCGGAACCGATAGCCTTCGCTTGATCGGACATCACCTACACCAGGTCACGTGCCGACCTAAGCTTCTCCTCGGCCTTGATCGCACGAGTCTCCTGGGACTTGGCCTCAGTCTGAAGGCCTTTTACCCGGGAAGACACGGATGCTGCCCAGGGACCAGTCTGAAAATAAAACAAGTTAGGACTTACAAACAGAAAAAATGAAATAAAGGAAATAAAGTACAAGTAAGGAAACTTACAACTGCTAAAGCGGCCATGAGTTCCGTGCATGCCTCAATCGGATCAACGGCATCCACAAGGATCCTATCGTTCGGAAGAGTGGCCCCGCGGAGAAGCCGATCACCTAATATCCTCGCCGAAGGGTGGGCTTTGCTGATGATTGAATCAGAGGAAAGCACTAGCCAGACATGAACATGCTTGTCAACAGAAGGCCCCTCCTCGCCTCGTGGTCTCTTTTTTCTTGGCTCCCCGAGCATGGTCCCCTCCTTGGAGCTGTCATCCTCAACCTCGACATGCTCTGGTTCGGGGACAACTACAGCCCGTTCCGCCTCTTCGGCCCCATGAGCGGCGCCAGTATCTTTGGCATCATTTTGTGCCAAGACCTCGACATTGACTGCCTCGGCCTGCGTCTTGGCAGCCTGAGCCTTTTGTTGCTTTCGACAGATGACTTCCTGAAGAGTAGACACTGTGAGAAAACACAAGGAAACAAGTTATGGTAACATCAACACATGTGAATACCAAAATATGAAAAGACAAAAAATGCACGTAAGTACTAGGGAATGAGAAGGAAGGATGTAAGGGCATGTTACCACTACCCCAAAGGGCAAAAATTCAATCATCCCTTCAGCTGTCAGAACGTGGAATATGTCCCATCTCCAAGTCATTGAGGGCGATGTAATCGTTATCCTCTTCGGGAGACAGATCGGGCATAACCAGATCTGTCGGTTCTACGTGCCTCCATGTGGAATACTTAGCGATCTTGGGACCGCTAATGTAGAACCACTCCTCAAGGATTCCTCGATTATTGGAGTTGGTGGCGGCCTAGTCAGCTCTGCCAACCCTCCTCGAAATACTGTAGAAGCCGTTGCTTTTGGCGTTTCTCTTGAAGTCGTAATGATACCCAAATAGGCTCGTCATCAGCTTAACTTTGGTTGCTAAGCATTGGGCTTGGAAGTAGATTATATGGATGAACCCGTTCGGGTCGATCTGCCCCAGAGCAATCCCCAAGTCATCGAAGAGTTATTTCAGTATGAGGAGCAGCGGGACACGGAAGCCACATTTGAAAGCAGCTTCAGAAATGCTCGTGCCTACTCCACCTTTGTATTCGACTTCCTCAATATTGCTGTAGATCCGATCGGTGGGGGTGGCAGCATAGATCCTATAAGTCCCCGTTGGAATTTTGTACTTGGCGGCGAATTTTTCAACCTCCTCTTCTGTCAAAGTCGATCAAAGATTGCAAGCTAGGAATTTCTTCCTATCCGAGAAAGAACCGACCGAAGCCTGGGAGGTACTGGGGGCTTCCTCCGAACGGTCCATATCCCTATATCCGAAGAAGAAATAGATATGATTAGCCATGTACTCGGGCGAAGTTTAGAAAAAAGACAAAAATATATCAGTTTAAGGCAGCGACCGAGTACGAAAGGCTAAAACCGAATAGAGAGAAGCCTAAACTGGGCAACACTGAAGGAAGATGCATTCAAGGCTGGTTCCCGAAGACTGTTCTAGAGTTTGAACATCCCGAAGAGTGTTCAAACCCCAAAAAGCTAGCATACCATCTTTAAGCCCACTGAATGGCATCCTACAAGGGGTGTTGCCCAGAGGGAAGATTAAAGGAGAAAAGGGGAGAAAGAGCAAGGGAAACTACTGCCTAATCCTACCCCAGGCATATGAAATAACACGTATGTAAATCGTGGTAAACAGTCATTTATGAAAATGCAAACTAAAGAAAAAAAGGAGAAATACTCACTTTTTTGTGTAAAAGTCGAGACTGGAAATGGATGCCTGGGGAATTTGGAGTCTACGATTCCCGTCGCGCCTGTAGAAATCAGTGCTGGTGGTTGAAATCGCCGAAACTCGCTGAACTTTCTAGTGGTTTCCTGAGAGAAATAATAAGGCGTGTATGGGTAGGGGAAAAGAAAAGTAATGTATATATAGGCGGCAAAAATGGTGACATTTGGTTTACGTCTGCCAGCCGTTTGGGTTTTGAAATGGATGGCTATGATGACTGGCTTTTGATATTCAATGGCTCAGATGAAAACACGCATCTCCATAAAAAGACAATTGTCATCATTATGTATGCCTCATTTTCGAAGCATCGGTGCACGTATCTAGACGAAGAGTTGAAGGGACATATATGTCCGAGGCTCATCCGAAAATGGACAACCAATGATGTTATCCATATGGCTTTGATCGCCGAATGAATTGCAAGGACATGTTTGAGGTCCACCTTCATTGGCCCAAGCAGATTAGGCTGAACGGACACATTGGGGAAACGGGCCGAAGATGGAAGCCCAACAAGGCCAATGACCCTGAATTCAACAAGCAGTTCAGAGGTCCATGAAGGAAGAGAGTAACGTGGTCCATAGAGTCTCAACGTTCACCCCCCACGATCGCAACATAATGAGATAGGTTAAAGGGGAGGTTTATAGTCATACATTCTCAATTACACACGGACACAATATCACAAATTCTAAGCACTTGTATTCACAAAAACCTACTCTACCAGATTAACTTATTCTCACATCGGAGGTGAATCAGGGGGACAATCCCTCGCATTCTCTTCGTTACAGGTTAACCCGAAGGAGGTCGGTGATAACCGATTGTGCAGAAATCTAGTTCTAACAATAATATTTAACTATGGTATTAACTAATGATAGCATATATAGTAATAATATTTTACTATGTATATCGAGCTCATGTGTAGATTTAATTAATCTCGGCTTTATAGGTGCAATCTTCGAATCTATGAGAACCTAGGTTTTAAAAATGGAACCAGATAATGATTATAACACCTGGATATGACTTCCAAGATACAAGACAGAATATAAAGAGGGGATAAAAGATTTTATGAAAAGGTATTTTTCCGTTTTTGCCGTAGGTGATAAAATGAATTGCCCATGCAAAGATTGTGATGATCGTAAGTAGCATCCTCAAGATGTAATTTATGGTCATATCATTTGCTGAGGACCTTCTCTATCACATATCCAATGGATTTGTAAGGTTTCAGAAGTCAAAGTAAGAAATAGTAGTGATTTTAAAGACTGTGAAGCGGGGTCTGGTTTCGGGGATAGCTTACGAGATATGTTCGATTGTACGGGCATGAGATTTCAGAATGTAGGCCACTTATGGCGTAGTGACACATCCTACTATATTTTAGGATTTATAAATCATTAGTTTTGCAAAAAAAATTAGCCACTGGGCTTCGAACCCCATTTAATTTTCCTTTCTGATTTAATAGCTTTAAAAATCCCTGGTCTATTTATTTTTTTTAATAGAATTAATTTGCTTTCGTTAGATATATATAGTATGCTTTTAAGTCTCTCGCTGTTTGAGTGAATATGATTTAGTGGCTCCTACTTGTTGCACATCTTAATTGGTAATATCTGTAAATGACTTATTGGGCCTTAAATCTCGTTTGTCTTGTTCTGTATATTCTTTAAGTTATTGTATGAGATTTGTTTTAAGTTAATGATATGCATGACCTGAAAAATATAATTACAGGTAATGCATAATAGACCCACATGTATTTAATTGGACTGTTTAGTTGTTATTAACTGTTAGTAAATTATATAAAATTGCATGCTTCATTTTGCTTATATACTGTGCTAATAAGTTGTTAATTAAAATATTATTAGGATTTGATCGTGTGTTAATATTCAGTGTTCATCGCTTTTGAGGTAAGTACTTTTTGACTTACTTTTAATTTCTAAAAAGATAATCTGATTATGTTTTTGATTTTCGTATAAGATATAAGAATTATGTTTCGAAATTAAGATATAAGTATTTTTGAATTTCGGAACCCAGTCTCTACCTTTCGAACTCGTTCATAATTTACGTTATGATTCCGGAAGTAGTTTTAAATATCCTTAATAGGCGCACAAGTGTGCAACTTTGGATACCTATTAAGGCCGCATAATTATCGAATTTAAGATACCTGTCACTGACAAAGTATGGCGAATGATTAAGAATAAGATGTCGGTCACTGACACAGTGTGGCCGTAGATCTAGATTGTGGTAAATTATTAGATTTTTCATTCTGTTTTGTTCTGTTATATTTTGCTCTGCTCTAATTTAAATTCTAAATTTTTAAAAGATAAAACTTTGGGTTGAATTCATTTTAGAAAATATTTTACAAATTATTATTGTTTTGAGGAGAATATTTTATTAATTGAGATTTTTCAGTTAATTAGTCAATTTGTACTTGCTGGGCTTTATAGCTCACCCTTTCTGATATTTCAGGTTCGGAATTCATGGAGCATATTAAGAATAAGGAACTAGAACTATGTGAAGATTTGTGCTGCTTATTTTCGTGCCATTTTGAATAAAGACTTTCGTACTTTCACAATAAATTGATTTTTTTAGACATTTATTTATCAGATTTATGGAGCTACATCTCAGTTTTTATGGTTTTGATTTAATAAGTTTGACCACTGCTTTGACTCTTTTGGATATCTTTGAATTATCGAAATAAGAATCTATTTTATTCAAGTTTTTGTGTATAGATTAATAGTACAAAAATTTGAGCTGTTACAATTGTAAAATCTGATTTGCGTAATCGAATGGGGGATGAGTGGCTGAATGAAAGTTAAATGATATACATCTGGAAGGCTACATTTGCGAGTGTGGATGACGAATCTGTTTTGCAACGTCATCAGCATATGCAAACTCGGAGGAATTAATTATCATCTATTAATACTTCAAGTAAGGGTAGCACCAGCACATAAAAAAAGGTATGCTTACTTTAATGAAATAGAAACATGAATTTTTGTTGTTAAATAATTAAGCCCCAGGTAGTTTTTATTCCCGGTTCCGCTACCGCTAACGAACAAAAAAATTTAATGTCTAGATCATATGAAACAAACAATGATGTAAACCAACATGTCAAAAATGATACTGAATGTTACGAATGCACAAATGATTTACCACCACATACAAATATTTATAGACATGCATAGTAGTCTTAACTAAAATAATTAAACGACACAAATGTTTGTGTTACCGAAAGATCTCATGGGATAGGCCAGACACATGGATTGAGAAAAAGTAATAAAAAAAAATCAATTGATATGAATTGCGAGGTAGTTGATAAGCAATATATTGGAATAGATTGACGTACAAAATAATGATGTTAAATTACAGAATTTATTGAACAAGTATTATAAAATCAAAGATTATAAACTGATCACATTTAATAAAAAATTAAAAAGAAAACGTCAAGCTCACAAAATATTTATTGAATTAAAAAAATAGAATCTAAGAAAAACATATAATATATGCATATATGCATTTGAAATTGACAAATCAATGAGAGAATTGTATAAAAGAAAATAGGAATCAGACCATCCTAAGCCATAAAAAACTAGTCATAAATAATAAATATGAGAGATTAAAACATATGGCAAACAAATGACTACATGGCTACACGGCACATGAATCTTTTTTTTTGAAAGGTAATTAATTCATTAATAAAAGATCATACGACAACTACAAAAATAATCAAAATTGAACAAACATGTAATAGAATATATCAAATTAGGATTTTCCTCGTCCAAACTACGATCTTGAACAGATCTTCAATAATAGTATATCCTCGGTGACATCGTTGAAATATATAGCCTTTATGAAGAGACAGTCTAATAATCTGGTATAGTCGTGAGAAACTTGTATATCTTATTTATCAATACATATGCGAACAAATGACCATAAGTGTGACATTGTACCATCAAAATCAATATTAGTTGATTAAAAGATATAAGAAAATAATATTTTAAAATCCATTAACATAACCGATTAATAATAGCAAATTAATTAATAAAAAAATAGAATTAATAAAAATAGAAACAAAATGGTAAAACCACGAGTACAGATCCTAAATTTCTTACAAGTCAAACATAAAGATAAAAAGTATTAGTTATTGTTAATATAATCATTCCTCATACAAGACGCTATCATATCTCTCTTGTAACTCCATTCTCTATTTTCTTCTCGCTTTTCTTTTTGGCTAAAAATGACTCACAATCTAGAGGGAATGTGCACGCTATCACTAATTAAATCTCTTAGAGAAACTCTCATGATAAAATTGTGAAGAATACAATTTTCCAAAACTACATCAACTTGTGTGGCATAAGACCATTGCGATTTGACATCAATTGCACCAGCGCGTTTCTTCAAAATACCAAATCCTTTTTAATAGTAGTCCACAATGTAGAATTTCGCAAATTGAATAACTCTTTTTCATTAATAAGTGGATTATCATCATATTCATTCAAGTGGTAATGAATAGAACGATAAAGAGATATTATACCATTTCAGCACAATTCTAAAATAACAGTGAACCGTTTCAACCAACCTATAAAAATATCCCCCTACATGAAAAAATGTAACATTCTGTCTATGAGTTGAAGAAATAACATCAATTGTTCTTTAACTAAGATATTTGAAGTTGGTCCTAGTAAATATTGACGGGAAAGAATATCACAAAAACTATAAAATGAGAAGGGTCTCATGCATAATTCTTTAATAAAATGTTTCGTGCCGACATAGTAAACTATTGATGTAGTACTCACTTTCTGCATCAACATTAATGTGTGCTTCTCTTGGTATGCTCATTTTTCTGTTTTTATACTTTTCAATAACAACAGTACCCACGGAAAAAATAGAGACAATATGTTTTGATTCCTCGCCCATCAACAATAAATATCACATATGTTAATCAAATAAACTACCAACTAATAAACAACCAACCAAAACAATCAAAATATGCAACCCACCTACTACAACCAAATAATAAAATAATAAATTAATTCTAGTCAGGTCTATGGATACAAAAAACAGATACTGAAGAATAAATCTATATGTATGGATCATTTCCAATACAACCCTCCCTAAAAACCCTCCAATTTAGAAACCTATCAATCTAAAGTCTTAATAATCATTATATACAAGCAAATTGTAACAACATAAATAAACCCACAATTGATTTTATTGATTATAAAAATAAATTCAAATTATTTACCTGACAAAGCAGTGACTATTGATGGGAGAAGATTAATATAGATAGTGTACAAATAGCAGCTCAAGTAATGTAGCAAAAGGAATGTGCATATAGACATAACAATTTGGAAAAAGGGTGAAATGAGTGTACAAATAGAGGTATGAAGTAGAGATAGATAGATATAACAATTCAAAACAAGGATGAGATGAGTGTACATATCGTGGTACGGGGGAGGGGAGGTGATAGAGATGTTAGCGGAGAGTGGATGTTGGAGATTGATCAAAGAAGAGGATGTGCTCAAACGTAAAAAAAAAAAAAAAAAGTTTTCCGGAGTTTAAGAATCTGAGAAACTAGGACATTTTATGAGTAGTTATCTTCTCGGAGAAAATGTTTTCTTTTTTAGTTAACAAAACAAATACCAAAAAAATCAAAAAATATTTTTGTGAAAAATAATTTTAAGAAAACAAACGGAGCCTAAAATTTAGTACATGCAGGAAACAACTTTACCTCATTTGAAACATTGTGATGGTTATATTTTGGTGAAACCTTTGGTCCTCGGACAATAATTCATACTGCCCGTCTCATCTGCCCCGATGATAGATATAATATATTGAAATAAGGGCGAGATGAGTATACAGATCATGGTATGGGGGTTGTTGGTGGTGGGGTGGGTGGGGTGGAGATGTTAGGGGACGGTAGAAGATGTTAGCGGACTGTGGAAGAGGGAGATTGATTTCTCGAATTAAAAAAGAAATTTTTTTTTCTTGAATTCAAGAGTCTTAGAAAATAGAACTCTTAGAAAATTAAACATTTTCTGAATAGTTATTTTCTCAGAAAAATATATTTTTCTTTAGCTAACAAAAAAAATGCCAAACAATATGAAAAATATTTTTCAAAAATCAAACGGAGCGTAAAAGTGAGTACATGCGGGAAACACACCTCATTTGAAACATTAAGATAACTATATTTTAACGAGACCTCTAATCCTCTGACAACCATTCATATCGCCCGTCTCTTTTGCCCCGATGATAGTTATCATTCTGCGATGCCTACCTATTTTTTATTTAATCACTAAAATACATACGTAATCAGGTTCGTTGAGTTCACGTCATGAGAAACACGGCATGTATTATTTTCTCCATGGAAAAGGGAGATTGATTTCTCGAATGAAAAAAGAATTTTTTTTTCCTTGAATTCAAGAGTCTTAGAAAATAGAACATTTTTTGAATAGTTATTTTCTCGGAAAAATATATTTTTATTTAGCTAACAAAAAAAATGCCAAACAATATGAAAAATATTTTTGTGAAAAATATTTTTTAAAAATCAAACGGAGCGTAGGAGTACATGCGGGAAACACACCTCATTTGAAACATTGAGATAACTATATTTTGACGACACTTCTGATCCTCTGACAACCATTCATATCGCCCGTCTCTTTTGCCCCAATGATAGTTATCATTCTGCGATGCCTAGCTATTTTTTATTTAATCACTAAAATACACATTAGTAGTCAGGTTCGTTGAGTTCACATCACATGGGAAACACGGCATGTATTACGAAGAAGGATGGAATATGCCAAGAGCAGAGCAATTGCTTCTATCTTGTGCTTTTATAGCCGCAGACTCCTCTCAGATCAAAGCATATAATTGTATTCAAAAGTAAAGCACTCGATTCATTTTACTATTTAAAAGTTTATTGAATTTATTAAACAAAATAGAAATACATTGCTTCTTCAGACCACTTGTTTGGATAAATAGACTTTGGATAGTCCAGTCTGATGACCCACTTTCTTAAAACCACAAATTAAAGTGGCCGATCAAAACATAACCTTTTTTTAAAAAAGAAAACATCACTTTATTTATGCATCTTTAGAGCATATCCAACAACTCTTCATTCCAAGCTCCTAAGTTAAATTTTGAGGAGGATTTGTTAAAAACAAGTTTCAAGAGACTCCTAACTCTTCCTCAAATATTTAGAACAAGTCCAAAAGTGTCCTAATTCAGACCTTAAATATAATATAAAAAATTGTGTCATAGTAATTTAGGACATTTTTAACTAAATTCAACTCCAACAATGTGCCTTATCCTCACTATATATTTAATATTTTATTATTAAAAGTTTTTTTTATTATTAAAGACAAATGTAAAATAGAGAGAGAAAGAGAGAGTGTATAATAATTTATTATAAAAAATAAGATAGGGCAAAGAGAGATGTGACTTAAAAATAAGGCTTGAAGAGGTTGTCCTAGTGATATAAGGTAGATCAACTTTTTTTGTCAAATGCCTCAAATTATAACTTAGGACATCAAATAAGGCATCTCTTGGACTTGCTTTTAGGAGTCAATTTATTCTCCTATCTTTTAGGAGTCTCTCTCCTCTCCTCATCCCTTTCATTACTCATACATATCACTTATTTTTAAATTTTTAATAACATCATCTTTCTCTTTTTTACTATCATGAGTACATTTATTAATAAAAAAAATAAGTTAAGGAGTGGGGATAAAGAAATTGTTGGAGATGAAGCGGATAACAATTCCAAATACCTGGGTTTACCAAGTATCCTAGGCAGAAACAAGACGGTGATATTTGGATACTTAAAAGACAAAATAAAGGCTAGTATTCAAGGATGGTCTGAACAGAATGTGTCAAAGCCAGCTAAAGAAATTCTAATAAAGATGGTAACTCAGGCACTACCATCGTTTGCCATGAGTGTTTTCTTGCTTCCAATGGAGCTTATTCGAGAAATAGAGAGCTGTATGTCGAAGTTTTTCTGGAAATCTTCACAAAAAAGTAACTCAAGCATTAGTTGGATGGCATGGAACAGAATGGTAAAACACAAGCATGCGGGAGGATTAGGCTTTCGAAGCCTTCGAGATTTTAACATTGCCATGCTGGGAAAGCAGTGTTGGCGTCTTCTCACTAATCAAGAAAGTCTGGTAGCTCGTATTTATAAATCGAGGTATTATGCAGACTCAAACTTTTTA
>PHNY01107030.1:0-10213 GCA_003724115.2 Anethum foeniculum | reverse complement strand
TAATTAAATAATAAATTAATAATTATATGAATATTATTTTAACTTGAATGTTTATAATTTTATGATAAGATCAAATAATATAAAATAGTATATGATTGAGACTTGAACTATTAACTTTATCCGTAACTTTATAAATAATACTCCCTCCGTCCCAGCCATTTGTTTACATATGGTTTGGGCACGGAGGTTAAGAAATATGTATAAAGTAGTAAAAAAGAAAAAGAAAAAGAAAAGTGGGTGAAGTGGTGGGACCCATTGATTTTTAATGTATAAAAGGGAGATAGTGCAGTAAAAAAGTAGTGTGAAAGGAAAGAAAAGTGAGAAAGTGGTGGGACTCATTAACTTTTTTGGGTAAGTTTTGAAATGTAAAGAATTGGATGGGACATCCAAAAAAGAAACTTTAAAGAAATGGTTGGGACAGAGAGAGTAATATAAATGCTTGTTGTTGGTATGATTCGAACCTAAAAGTTTGATTAATGTATTATTTTAATAGTTGGATAATGTTTGTTGTTGGTGGGATTCGAACCTGGGAACTTATTTGAACCTTTATAAATAATAATATAAATGTTTGTTGTTGAAGGGATTCGAACCCGTGAGCTTGTGTGGTGCATTATTTTTATATTTAAATCTAATGGTTGTGATCATTTGATTAAGAAGATCTGACGGTCGTGAGAGGGGATAACCAAAATGGAGGTTGAACCAAATTATACCCTATTCCAGTTATTATAGTTTAGTATAGATATAGGTTTGATTTTTGCACTTATTTAAAATCAAATTCGTGTTCAATTCAAGAATATGTGATTGACGTAAATTTAATTTACAATTAATCCGTATTTTACGATTATCCATAAAAAAATAATTGAATAATGAGGGATGCGAATAGTTGATATAACTGAGTGCATGAGTATGTTTCATCTTTCGGGTTTTTCATGTTTTCAGTAAAGGTGAACATGGATCGATTTGGGCTGGTTTGAGCTAAAGAAACTACCCAACCCAATATAATCGGTTTGCAAAATATATAATTCATTGTTTCTCAAACCCAACCGTATTATTAATATGTCAGGTCGGTTCAGGTAGGGTTGGGTTAGTTGGGTTTTATCCAAACATTTTCCTAACTCAAAGAATCAGGTCTCCAAGAAGTCCAAGAAGTCATGATATTGAGAGCCAGTCCATTTTAGTGAACTCTATGAAGATATCAAATACTGAAGAAGGGTATGAAACTAGGTTTTTAAATGGTTGGTGATGCAGGAGGAGAGTCCAAGAACAAATCCACACTTGCTAGAATAGTGAATTTATCAACACTGAGAACAATGACAAATTAAAACTCAACTTTTCTCATCAAACATATCTAACCATCAACCACTTTAATGCAGGGGGACAAGGTCAAATTTTAGAGAGAAGATAGTAGAGAGGATTACTTACAGAGATGGATTATGGTTAGGAAAGAAGAGATTAGATTGAGAAAAGATTAGATAGACGGAAAGAAAGAGAGAGAGAGAGATATTAGAAAAGAAGTAAGAGTGAACGCGGCTATGTCTTATTTGTTTAAGTGTGGAATGTATACTGACACACCAACTCTAGGTAAATTAGATTTAGGTTAAAAATTTAAGTGGCTAAACTGTTAAAACTTAGCGGATTTTATATGTGGGCCTTTTCTAATACATGTAATCGGGTTGGGTCAAGTTGGTTCATATAATTAACTAAACCCGGACCCAACCCAATTTAATCGGATTTTTTAAAAATGTATTTTGAATCGGTCAGCTTATTCAGCCGAAAAAAGGATTGATTTGGGTCAGTTTTAGCCGGTTTGTCAGTTTTCGTTCACCCTAGTTGTTGGCCTTCCCGTACATCCACATCCAGTGTCATCAATCATATGATATTATATAATATATTTTTAATATTTTATCGAAATATCAACTGGATATTCAATGAGATTTTTAAATACTGTAACATTTTTCTATTTAAGGGTTTTAGAAAACTATCTATGTAACATTCCGATATTTATATGATTATTTTTAGTTAGATTATTTGATTTCAATTACTTAGTAATATTAATAAGGTATAATCAAAAGTAGTTTCTGTTTATTTTTATTTTTATAATCAGGATATTGTTTTAAGAATATTAGTTTAATCCATTTTTTAATTTATTTTGTAAGTGCAAGTTTAAAACCCTCATTTTTTTTATTAAACTGATATCTCTTTTCTTTTGAAAAAATGGATTAAACTAATATTCTTAAAACAATATCCTGATTATAAAAATAAAAATGAAATTAATTTTGATTATAACTCACTAATATTACTAAGAAATTGAAATCAAATAATCTAATCAAAAATAATCATAAAAATATCGGAATGTTACACTTAGACGATTAAAAATAAACTCTTATCATCTAAATTATTGTAGTAAAAAAATATAAATTGTTAAAATAATATTATATATCTAAATATTTCGCTCTCAGTCACTCCCTCTCCCCCAAAACAGCCGCATAAATTCTGAATCGTCAAATGGATATTCAATGTAATATTTCATTATTGTAACATTTTTTCTATTCAAGGATTTTAAAAATGATGTGTACGCGAAAAAAATGAAATATTTATATGTTGTTGTGACAAAATGTATACATGCCATTACACTTGTTTTAATCTAAATTACAAGTTTCAGTACTATTTTTTAATATAATATTAACAAATAGTTTTTTAAAAAACCGAAAATTTTATTTTCCATATTACTTTGTGATATCACTCCTACAATTATAAGGATATTATATGTCATTATTTTTTTTTTGAAAAATTAGGCTTAAGGGTCTTAAATATGATCTTCTAACAAATTTCGGGTTGAGTGAGAATCGAAACTAGCATTTAGGAACACAAAACATAAGTCTTTGCCGGTGAGCCCTGCACTTGACCTATCTAATAGCATTCTGATAAATATAAATAGATACTAAGAATAATATTATTACCTAATTATTTTAGTTTTTTCTTCTAGAATAATTTGTCATATTTTTTAGAAATGAGTATTTTTTATAGCGAATTATGGGATGAGCGAGAAGAATCGAACCTAATATAAAAAATAAACTTGTCACTTGAATTGTCCTACTGCGCTTAGAAAATATAAATAATTAAGATAATATTATTATTTACCTAATTATTTCGCTCTCTGTCACTCCCTTCCCACCAAAACAGCCGCATAAATTCTCAACCTAAAATGACAAAGGTATCTTTATTAGTCCACAGGTAGTAGTGTTTTGTTAAAGAAATATTCCACGTGAATAAGAATCCGAAGACAGGGGAATTTAAAGACAAAGAAAGATAATTTAATGGTCACAAATTGCGGTGAATATATAGGCACATGGTAGATAGTTAGAGGATTAGATGGTTTGGGTGGAAAAGGATAGTTTTGCGTCTTGTTCCAATTGTGTTTATTTTATTTGAAAGGATAGAGTCCTTTCTCGAGATTCCCCCGAATATTGAGTTGTCAATACATAATTAATTATTTTTTCATAAATGATATAAATTCATCGTGTATTTATATGAATTCACAAATAAAAATATGTCATGTATAATTTAAAATATATTTTTAAAATATTTTTGAAATATGTAACACGGCTCTTATTTTATTAGTCTTGCTTATTTTCATCCTTTGGATCCAATCAATTTGGCTTTTCTAGTATTCTATTCATAATTCAATCAAAGTGATTCAATCAAAGTGAATCTTGTGAAATCTTTAGGGATAGTGTCTTCTCCATCACTAATTTGTTGGTTTTGTCCTCTCGTATAATGGTTAGACCTGTTAAGCGTCAAGTTTAGCGGTTGAAAATGAAGTACCTAAGCATATTATTTTTCAATTGCATACCGAGAAATGCTGAGAATTTCTAAAATATTTCCGAAATTATTGCTACATATTGAGTTGTTATTATGTAATTGGATGTAAATCAAATCAAACCAAATCAAACGCAATCAGTCTGGGGATCTTACGCGCCGTGCTCCTACCCTGAGAGCAAGGATGTACATATATATATGTATATATATATATATATATATATATATATATATTATTTATATAGAAAATTTTTATAGAGATTTACTATTTTTTTGAAGACATTGAAAATCATTTATGTTCTGCAATCAAAACATTATAAAACTTATTATTATACTTGTTGTGACCTATAAATGTCATTATTCATTGAAAATGTTAAAAAATATTTATGTTTAATAAGTAGAACATGTATTTTCTGCGATCTGAACATATGTTTTACAAACGGAATATGTTTTTTACAATAATACGTTTTACAATGTTCTACTTGCAGAATATATATAATTTCAAAGTTTTTTATGAAATAATTATCGAATACGATTAGCAAAATAATATGTTTTGGAATATACCTGTACAATATTTTACTTCTAGAACATAAGTGATCTCCAAGTCTGCAATAAAAAAGTGGTCTCTCTTTATTTTTAATCAGTTATCAGGTAGTTATCAGGTAATAACAAAATATCTTGATTTCTAAAATGTAAAGAAAAGGTAATTATTTCAGGTTTTTAATTTATTTTTTATAATTAAACTTTGGTTAAAGTAATTAAATAATAGTTTCTCTATTGTATAGCCATGAACACACAACAAACGCGGAAATTGTAGGAAATTTACAAGTTTGGGTCAATTTGATTGATGAAATTTTTGTGAATGCAAAGAAGTTTACCACTATTATAAAAAAATAATCAATCAAAATAATTTAAATTTATGTGTTTTTACATTTATTATGTGTCCACCGGCATATAATAGAAAAATCAATCAAATAAATCTAAGTAGAATCTAACCCTCTGTCTGAATGAATGTATGTGTACATTAGCGGCTATCTCTGAGATACCATCCCTTGGATTCTCGATTTCAGTGAGTATCTGGGAGTGGACAGATAGATATTTCCTGTTGATAATATGCTTTTTCACCTGGCCTATATCTTTTTTACATAAATTTACTTGTCCTCTGTAGTACAGTTCTCCAGTTTTTTATATTTTTAAGTTTTTATAAGCACTGGTCCTTAATTAAACTAATTATATGTCCATATGCTGACACGTTTTCCTAATAGATTCCTGTACTGACACTGGAACTAGGATTAAGAGGAATCTATTCCCTTGACTAACGTACAGCTATTATTCTTCCCTACCAAATTAAAATTACAGTTATTGCCATTCTCGTATTTGAACATTAATAACTGAACTTTTAGTTTTTTTATTATACAGCTTACAATTGTCACTCACGGCTATCAAAGAATATGGTTTTTTTTTTTTTTTTTAAATTACAGTTATGATAAAATTTTGATTCTTGTATTGTGATTACGGTTGCTGTTTGAATTTTTAGTTAATTATATGGTGCAGTTTATTTTACGAAATAATATTTTAACAATACAGTTTAAACTTCACATTATCATAATTTTGTTTTATATGTATATATTGATTCAATTCTTATCCATTATAATTTTATATTATGAAATTCTAATTCGAATAATAGAAAATAGTCGGAATTTTTTTTTATTTCTATGTAGAGGCATGTACTAATTGGCTCAAGATTGAAATTAAATATATATACAAGTCCATATATATATCATAACCAACAGTGAAAAAGTAAAGTACCTCAAATTCTCAAGATAGAATAAGTATAAATTCATTGACTAAATTTAATTTAGTACTAATATTACTTATATATTACCAATTTTTATTATCTGAGGTGTATCCAAAAGTTGTAAATGTTGAATATCTCACAATAATAATTATTTCTAGTGTTCATCATTCATTTATTTTTTATAAATTTATCTAATAATTTATATTTTTAGTCCCCCAAAACGTAACGCAGCACACACTATTTTTTAGTGATGTTTACACAATTTTATGTTGCATGACGGCGGTACAGTTTGAAATTTGATTAAACCGCATATATGAGTTGATTTATGAATTAAGAAAAAACTGTACTACTCATACCGTGTACACCCTATTTAGAATGATCATTGCAACCAAAGAAGAAAGTACACATTATTAGTCTTACAAAATTGAAGGGAAAAATAGATTTCTGCTAATAGCAAGCCCATCACGAGTTATAAGATGTCATATGTAGCCCTAGAATTTTTTGCCCATATAATAAAATCAGACATCTTGTTTTGGTATCAAACAAAAAAAATATCAAACGCAATGTCCATATCTTCATATTGTAAAAGTTTACTGTTGACACAGAAAACATAATATTATGCCAAATATTTGTACTAAACAAGCACTCAAAAGTTAAAATTTCCTTTTTTAAGCAAGACCTTAGCATCCCTGCATATCTTAGAATCATCTCTTATTTCAACTAAATAAATGAAAGCATCTTTTATCTTTGAAATTTGGTACCTAATTGCAGTTACACTCTCAATGCGACTCTCCAAAAGATTTTCTCTAAATTTATTTATTTTTGAAACTATTACTTGATTCTTTTTCTTAAAAAAATTTGCCCCAAAATGAAGGATGCCCCATGCCATGACTTGTATTGCTTGTCCTGAGGGTCAGCCTTGCCTGATAGCCTAATACAGAATAGAGAAGTTGTTTACCACCCGGAAATTTATAACTTTTGGAATTTCTAAGTTTTCATTTCAAGAATTAAAGAAGAAGAAATAGATGATGACAAAGGAGAAGAAAGAATATACTCAAAAAAAAGTGACAACAACAAGTTAGGGATGATAGGTACAATCTCCATGAATGTTGTGAATTTCCACAAACCAACTATTTTAATTTCTGAAATTATTATACAACCTTGAACTCTGAAAAATGGAGTCAAACTATTTGTAAGTCATATTTGTACTCAAATTCTAGAAAAGCAAAGAAGTCTCCAAGAAATTTCTATACAAAACTACTAAAGGAGTAGTAAGTAGGAAAACAAAAATGGAAGTACTCTGAAAACCAAAAACTGCATTCAAAGCCATCATGCATGAGTTCACCATTTTGAATATAAAACATCTAGTTTCACATAAAGTATGAAAAAAGAAGAATAACTATGAAGGACAAGTTTATTGAGCCTCTAGATATTGAATATGATAAGTCTAGTATAAAAAGGTTCAAGTTGAGGAGATTTACATGATGTAATCCGACGATGATGAGTTCAAAGCTGAATTCATGAATAATCTAATCTGAATCCTAAGTATAATCCAATACTTAACTGTCTCCTTCAAGTTATTTGCCCTTAGTGTATGCACAAGTGAACAACTTCCTAAGATAAAATGAATTATAGTGATGATACATGATATTTGAATATCTCCCAGCGAGTTCCAAATAAGTTAAAATATATCTCCAATGGAAGATATAGGGAGGCGATGAAGGGAAAGAGAGAACAAAATTTGTGCGGTTGTTTTTTCATTGGATAACACAAATATTTATACCATACAAATATATATATAGACTCTGAATAAAATTTAGCGCAATTAAATTAAAACAGTTAAAAATTAATCTGTAATCAAATCGAATTAATTTATGTCAAATAAAATTCAAATAAATAAACCAAACATATATTTTAAAAACCAAACGAAAGTGGAAATTAAATATTAACAAAAAGGTTCTTGATTACTCTTCACAATTTTTTGCTGCATTCGTGTACTGAAAACAAAAAGGCTTGTGAAATCTCGGATTTTCTACTGAAAATTCCACGATTCGCATCCCCTACGCACCCGCATAGATAATAGAGTAACGCTTCGGTAACACTAGTGAATACCACACAAGCTATTGCTATATAAAGTTATGTAAAATTCTTTTCCATTTCAACGTGGGACTTAAGATCCACAAAAAAAAATTTCACTCTTAAGGTCACATTTTTGAACAATCATATCTCATCTATCACTTAATAATTTTGAGTAAATAAACATGTCTCGGAAAACTCTCCCAGAGGAGACACATTTCAAGCATTACTAGTTACGGGCACGCAACAATCGCCTACTCAAAATGCAGCTTAAAATGACTTAACGATGTGGAGCTACAACCTACATTTTTCAACAAAGTAAACGCAAATGAAGAAGAAAATAACAATCATGAGCTAATCAGAAGCATAATTTTATTATATAATTTTGTTTATGAATAAAAAATTTAGAAAACCGAGTTAGCAAATGAAGTGGTCAATAATTCTGACCTCAGGACAAACCAAATGAAAAAAATACAACAAAAAAATGAAGCTTGAAGGAGATGGAAGAAATAGAGAAAACAAATTGAACAACTGAGAGCTTAAATCATATCCAGAATCTTTAACTGTAACATCCCGACTTTTCGGGACATTAATTCTAAATTAAAACTAATATATATTTTTTGACCAATAAACCAAAATATCACAAAAGTCAAGCAACGGTCAAACTAAATTTATATGAAGCAACAAAACTGGAGGTACAACTCCACACAAATCCAATAATCAATGTCTAACAGATCATTGAAATTATTCCAATAATACGATATGTCTGTTCCAATCAATACAATTAATCAAGTAGCACGGTGTTATATAAAGTCTGATTCCTTATTTAATTCAAAGCTTAGTAAAACTGAACTATGTTTTCAAAATAATGAGCTGCAAAGCCCAGCAAGTAACAATCATTTGATGGCTCAAAATAATATTTTAAAAAATAATTTTGAAACTTTGAATAGATGCAAAAATCTAAAAAGTCATATTCGATATTTAATCCCAAAATTCTAAATTACGGTCACACTTTTCCACTGACACGACTTCTATAGTTCGATGGGGGCTAACTCAACAGGATATTTATGTGTTTCGAAACGTGCGTAAACTAGTTTTATGTGTCACTTTATCCGGTGATCGGGTTCTGTAATTCAATACATAACTAAAATTGGGGATTCTAAAGTTCTTTTCAAAATCTATTTTCGATGTCAAATGGTTTGAATAAAATACAGTGAAATTGAATATCACAACTTTAATAAAAGAAATGAGAAACGAAAAGTCTTACCTCGATATCCTTGTCTTTCCTGAAAATAAATCACAAACAAATCTTATACATTAGTTTAATTCTAACTATTAATCAAGTCAAACAAACAATACATTGCAATTTCATTAATTGTGCATAGAGAAGTTCAAGAATCAGACATAAAAAACTACACAAATAATTTCAGATTATACCTATTCGGAAGAACCAAATATTACATTAATTAAATAACTTAATCTGAAATAGTACAAAACATATAAAACGTAGGCAATTCCGAGATCTTTCCAAAATGACAATAGTCATCAAAATTGAACAAGTAATCGATTCAAAAAATAAATATTTGAGAACTGCATTACAGAATCAGCTCTTGACTTCTCTATTTTTATGTTTAGGAATGTTAAATCACAGAATTGAGCACAAAGATGTAAATAATAAATGTAGGGTCCGAAACGATCTTTCCAGATTGATATTACTCATAAATTCTGAATAAAATTTCAATTTACTATGAATTTTTGAAACTAGACATCTAAATTTAAAAAACATCCTAGCAAGTCAATAAATGACGGAAAAAGTCGTCTAATCATGCCAAATTTCATAAAACATAAAGAATAAAAGTTATAGATAATTAAAATACCATTCCATAGAGTCTAATATCATAAAATTCCGATGTATAACGAACCAGATGCAAATTTTATGATAATTCTGAATTGCTATGTAACACATACAGAAATCGAAATCATAATACGAAGGCAACATGATAACAGACAATCCATACAAATAATCAACTTGTCCATAAATATCCGATTACATAATAAAATAATTACTTTGATATAAATAATAAAAAGGATTATATAAATGTCCATAATATAATCACAGTCAATCAAATATCATGTATGGATATAATTATACATATAACATCATACACAATAATTTACAAGACTATCAAGACTCAAGAGATTAAAAAATCATTACCTCTTCTTATTAAACTTGTTATGGGTCTTCTTCATTCTCCTTATCCTTTCTCCCAGCTGCTACATCTTTTTCTCTCTTGCTAGGAATTTTTTTTAACGCTTGTAACTAATATCTCTCTCTTTATTTATTTTCAGTCTAGGTATAAATATAATTATCTTATCTAATTATCTTTCTTACTATTCATTACAAGAAACAGTGCAATAGACATCACCCTTTTAACATCGGTTGGAAAAGCCACCGATGTTAAAAGAGTTTTTAACATCCATTAATTTTTAAACGATGTTAAAGTGTTTGTAGACATCGCT
>PHNY01106933.1:0-27559 GCA_003724115.2 Anethum foeniculum | reverse complement strand
TTGGTTTATATATTTGTATTTAATTAGTTCTTTGTTTTTTACTACATGTATTAATTATTCATGTGTGTTAATGACTACTAACATTTATTTACTCTTCTTATGTAGAGTTTAGTCACTTGAGACCAAAAAAAAATAAAAAATAAAAAGCAATGAAGAAAATGATGAAATTATAAATAATGGAGCCGAAGGATTCAAAGATGATGAGAACTTGAAGATGATTAGGCTAAACTTTTGAAACATCTATTAATTGTTGTAATCAATTACTATCTCTATCTCTAATTTTGAACAATTACCATAAAGATGTAAACTTAACTTTTGTTATAATGGTGATAAGACCGGATTGAGGTTTATGATGACTTTTTCAATTTTGGTTATTGTTGTATGCTTATGATTTTGATATTAATTTTATTGTGCAATTTGTTCTACATTGATATCAATGAAATAAATTTTCTTTAAAAAAAATGTCTGCATTTCCTACCACATTCAAGTCATATCATACCACATTCAAACTATTTCCTACCATATTCAAGCCACTTTAAGGTTATAACTAGTAGGAAATGGTGGGTACGAATTGTCCATTTTTATACCTTCTGGTGTATAACCTACCAATACTCAATCAAAACCTACCAATTCTGGTAGGAAATACTCAATCAAAACCTACCAATTTTGGTAGGATAAAGACCTATAACGAGTTTCTGGCATAAAACCTACCATTCTTTAATTAAAACCTACCAATTATGGTAGGAAATACTCAATCAAAACCTACCAATTCTGGTAGGAAAAAGACCTTGACTAAGTCAACTGCCACGTGGCAGGCCACGTAGATGAGCCCACATGCCAACTCAGCAACTGAGTCCTCGTTGTGTGACGTGGCATGTGACGTAGCAGGTAACGTGGCTGACCATGTAACACGCTACATGGGCAGCCACTTGTCAACTGGGGCCATTTGAAAAAACAAGCATCAATTCCTACCAAGTAGCATTTACGACCTGAGCAATTCCCACCAAGCCACTTGGTAGGAATTGACTCCTTTTCCTACCAAACGCATGGTAGGAAATGCCCATTTTTCTTATAGTGTTCAAAACACACGTAAGAAAGTAAATTTAGCTTTTAATATTTTCAAAAGCGTATTTTGATTTCGAAAATCTCTTATCCAATTTAAAAAAGTTTCAATTTTCTTTTCTGAAAAATAAGACATAAAAGAGAAAGTTTTGATCTTTTCTAATCTCTTATCCAATTTATAAAAGGTTTTGATAGTATTTTCTTAAAACATAAGACTTAAAGAAGGACGTTTTAAATTCGAAATTTGATTTGTATTTAAATTTATTAACATATTTTTGGACACTTATCTTTTATAATTATTACCATATCTAAAAGTTAGGACATGAATCAAGTAAATTTGATTTTTAATATTTAAATTAGAGGATCTCTAGAAAAAAAATATATGATTCGAGCGATTCTAGAGCTCCTGTTGGTTTTTCTTTATATATATATATATAAAAAGATATAGATGTTAAGAAGAAAGTTTAGAAGAATATTAAACAATTAAAATTTTCTCTATTTATTAATTCAAAAATTGAGAAAATTAGAAAAATAGAATAAGACGATTTGAGAGGCGTCACATAAACGCTCCCGTCTTCTCCTTTATATAAGTATATTGATGATTATTTAGAGGTATTTCTATTCTATCCCCGATATTTTCAGTTTATTTCATATAGTTTGAGTATATCCAAACTTTGTAATATTAGTAATAATATAATTAGTTGGTTACTTGTAATTTTGTTTTAAAATAAATATAAATGTACAACTATATTATAATATTTGTGTTAAATAACTTTTAGTTTATTTATATTTGTATTAAACAGAAGTATCTTCTTACTATTTTAACTCATTAATGTCATTGTTTTTAATTTTGTGGCTGAGGAGTGACTCAATTTAAAAATTTGTTTTGTATGTAATATAAAGTAGGTTCTCTTCGGATCAGTGGATTATTTTTCTTTTATTTCGGTAAAATTAAGAATGGATTTGTCTAATAATATTGTCAAATAACTAAATTATATCCTATATATAATTGGAGTAAGGGAGTTTTGGTGGTTGAATTTTATGGGTTGGTCGTCAGGGGTAAATTAGTAATTTAGTTATTAAAGATAAATTAATAATTTAGAAAACATATTATCGATGGTCAGTACCACGCACAATCCACAAATCCTCGGAGACACCTACCGATAAAAATGAACGAGGAGCAAGTTGTTCTTACTACAAATATAAAAGTTTATTTTTTATTATGAACATTCATCTCTTAACTTTATCATTATCTTTCTCCAATCCATGAGTATATATAAATAAGCCCATGAGACTTTAGCACATTATTTATCAATGTATTACCTTTTTGTTTATATTTGATATAAATTCAAAGTAAAAACAAATAGAAAAATATAAAATTTTGTACAAAAAATGTATAACAATTTAAATAATAAAAAAATTATATTAATAAAATGAGTATAATTATAATCAATGGAGTTTACGATAATTATTTTATAATTTTTGTGAAGAATTTTTTTTAAAAAATATATTAGTACAAAATTTATAAATACTATTAACAAAGCATCCCGAATAAAGCTAGTTAAGTATAAAAGAAGTAGGGATACGTGGATTTAAGAACGACTAGACAAAGGGATGGCAACTCGAGAGTGGTTGGATTTTTTCCCAAATATAGTGGTTAAAGTTATAGAAGTGTCAACTTTTGACCGTCTTTCTCTTTTCCTTGATCTTAATAGAAAGGTGGATGTGCCGTAAAGGAAGAGTTTTAGGTTTGAAAATATATGGATTCATGAGAAGCACTGCTTTAATGTAATTCAAAATTGTTGGAATGCTACTGGTTATGCAGATATAATGGAGAAAATAGCGCAGTGTTATGTAAAGCTTGAAGAACGGGGAGGAGGTTTGGTTAAAGAAATGCGAGATAATATGAGTTTGTACAGAAGTCAAATGAGAAGATTGTGAGCTAGAAGGGATGTTTAGGGAGTGAGTCTATATAATGAAGCTCGATGGAATTTTCTCCGTCTTCTTGAAAAACAAGAAATTGTTTGGAACCAAAGAGCTAAGCAATTCTGGCTTGCAGAGGGCATTGAAAACTCGCGTTTTTTCATAGATATGATTCGTAACACAAAAAGAATAATATCATCACATGTTTGAAAGATTTGAATGGGATTTGGAAGGAGGCAAATGAAGATGTACAAAGGATAATAGTGGATTATTTTGTAACTTTATTCCAGTCCTCATAAACTAATGGAAAATTGACGGATGTGCAGAGTATTAAATACTGAAAAACAAAATCAGAAGCTGTTGAAACTAGTATGTACTGAGGAAGTTAAGACTGCAATTTTCGCTATGCATCCAAACAGATCGCCTGGGCCAGATGGACTTAACCTTGTTTTCCTTCAGATGTAATGGAGCATTGTTGGAGATGATGTAGTCTAGTTTTGTAAGTGTTTTTTCGAACCTGTGACTTGCCAAGGGGAGTTAATTTTACACTAGCCTGATTCAAAATGTTAAACAGCCACAATATATGACAAAGTTCAGACCCATCTCGTTGTGTAATGTTCTTATGCGAACATTGTCTAAAGTCATGACAAATCGACTGAAATCATGGCTGAACTCTATCATCTCGTTTAAGCAGAGCGCCTTTGTGGAAAGTCGACTCCTCACGTATAATGCTTTGATTGCGTATGAAATCAATCATTATATTCGTCGAAAAACTCAAGGTTATAAGTGCGGAGCTGCGGGCCTCAAAATTGATATATCAAAATCGTATGATTTATTGGAGTGGAGTTTTCTGGAGAATATGTTGCTGAAATTCGGGTTTTACCCATTTTGGATAGCTCGGATTATGGTTTGTGTTAAGATTGTTTCTTATAGTTTCTTGCATATTGGAGAAGTTTTTAGAGATGTTACACCGCAGCATGAAATCCTTCAAAGGGATCCTATTTCTCCTTACATTTATATCATGTGTGCAGAGGGTTTGAGTGCAATATTAAATCGTAATGAGAACGCTGGTTTGATTTATGGGTGTGTGATAGCTTGAGGAGTGCCTTCGATAACCCATTTGTTGTTTGCGGATGACTGTTATCTTTTTTTCGGGCTATGGAGACAGAGGCAAGTACCATGAAACATATCTCACATAGATATGAAGTTTTGTCTGGCCAAGCTGTCAATTATAATAAATCGAGCATTACGTTCATCCCGAAAACATCAGTGGTGGTAGATAGGGGAAATTTCTAAGGTTCTTGAAGTGCAGAAAATAAGTGTGCCCAGCGAATATTTGGGACTTCCTATGTATGTCGGGAGAAACAAATGTGGAGTGTTTCGGTTTCTGGTGGATCGAGTGGGGTAGAAATTACAAGGCTGGGACAATGCACATTTGTCAAAAGGAGGGAAATTGATTCTGTTATAGACAGCGGCACATGCAATTTCAAATTTTTGAATGAGTATGTTCCTCCTTCCTACTAATGTTTGTGATGCAATTGAGAAGAAAATGAATGGGTTCTGGTGGGGCCAAAGCTTAAACAGTCGTGGTCTCAGATGGATGGCATGAAATAAATTGTCTGAACCAAAATTTAGGGGAGGGTTGGGAGTAAGGAGTTTATGCTAGCTAAACAAGGTTGGAGGATTCTAACGAAAGCAATCTCATTGGTTTATAAAATTGTGAAAGCACGGTATTTTCCAAACACAGATTTTTTGAATGCAGAGTTAGGGGGAATCAGAGCTATATGTGAAGGAGGATTTTTTCTGCAAAGGAAGCGGTTAAGTTGGGTTGTCGCAGGAGAATTGGTGATGGGGCGAGCACAAAAGTATGGAAGGTGCCTTGGCTTCCTTGTGAAGACAATGGTTGTGTGTCTCCAAATCTGGTGCCTGAGCTTCAGGATATTGATGTTCAAGGCTTGATGGATATTGATACAGGTCAGTGGGATTATGATGTGATAAATGATCTGTTTAACGATCGTGAGCTCCAACTTATTCAAAGGGTGCCAATTCCACTTCGGAGTAGATGTGATTCCTGGTTTTGGATTTTAGAATAAAGGTTTTTTTACGGTGAAAAGTTTGTATAAAAAACTCCAAGGAGCTTCTGATATGATGTATAAAAGGTTTTGACAACAGCTATGGTCTCTAAAAATCCCGAGTAAGGTTACTACTTTTATGTGGCACGTTTGCAAGGGTTGTTTGCCAACACTTTTGGCACCGGACTCAAAGAAGGTTCATGTAAATACGATATGTCCTTGGTGTAGTAGTGAGAATGAAAGTGATGTGTATGTCCTGTTGAATGTGGCTTTGCACGTACCGTTTGGGCAATGACTAGTGTGCAGAATTATGTTATCAGGCAGGTAAATGAGACATGTTTTGATATGTTAGTTCGTGTGTTCCAGTTAGTTACTCGTGATCAAAGTGCTATGATTACAATGGTATGTTGGAGCTTATGGAATCGAAGGAATAAGTGGGTTTGGAAACGAGCTAATGGGTTTGCTTTTGGTGTTAAGTTTGCATCCATGAATTTACTGGTTGACTGGAGGCGAGCTCGTGAGGTTGATTCCTATCATCTGCAGCGAACGCATATTGGACTCATGACAGCCTCGGGAAACTGAGGCCCTGAGCCTTAAAGAAGCTCCATCCTGGGTCAAAGAATTAGGTTTGGATTTCTGCAGGTTTGAGACGGATTCTAATCTACTGGTTGAGGCTTGCAAAGGTGATGATGGAGTTAGTTATTTCCACACAATCGTGTTGGACTGTCTTGAGTTATGTAAGCACTTTTATCACGTGCTAATTCAATATGTTCATAGGTCCGCGAATGGTGTAGCACGCCTATTAGCTACTCATTATATGTCTGGCATGAGGGAATCGGTTGATAACCCTCCTGAATTCATTAAGAATGTATTAAGCTCTGATATTATTTAAGGAATCCAAGTACGTTTTTCTGAAAAAAAAAGTATAAAAGAAGTAAAAGTTTGTTCAAGATCAAATAATTAAGCATGTACATCTCCTGCTAAAGAGTTCTGAATTTATTTGATGTTTTAAAGATATTTAGTTATTGTCATTGTCTGTTATAAACAAATTATATTCACCGTAAGAAAACAAATTATTGTCATTGACTACAAGAAAACAAATTATTGTTAATGCCTTAGGGGTTCAAATTTGATTGCCCGCTCGAATTTAAGTGATTGTATGTAATCGATCAAATTTAGTATAAAAATGATTGGTATATTAATCCCATATATATGACCGGTTCAAAAACGATCATTTTAGCTAAATACGACCGGATCCGATCATATTTAGCTACATATAACCAGTTTTTGTCGATTGTATTTAGTAGTTTTTCTTGCCGTGTCTAATCCTAGTGATATAATGTAATTATTGCATAAAAATGTTAAAACGAATTACACCAGCTATATGATTAATGTGATTATATAAAAAAAATTAATTACTAAAACATATCTCTTTGCAAAAATATCACCACTGTTCGAAGCACGCAAATGGGTAGGAAAATTTTGTTTGATTAATACTTTTATATATATATATATATATATATATATATATATATATATATATTCTACGAACTGGTAACTGCATGATAATTATGATTTGTATATTTTAATTTCGATATTCTAGGCATGGTGATAAAGTAGGACTGTAATATTTTCAAAAGCCGCTCGGTCTGAAAAGTGATTTGATCTTGTCATTACTCAATTACATGGGATGGGAGTAGGAAGCCCATGGCTTTGGTTTGCAACAGTAACCTTATAATAATTCTGTCCAAATATGGTTTCATTTAGAACATGAACGAGATATATATAGGAAGACTGGGTAGTGTGTGTTGACTGACTTGCTCCGTTCAGATCTAAACCATACTCCATTAGTAAAGTTTCTTTTTCAGTTTCAGCTAAGTACTACGTTACTCTGCTCATACAAGGCTAGCGTTATTGTTATTGATGATTCAGCCAGACACTACATTACAGAATAGATATATAAAGCCATATGTGCTGGACCTGGTGGTAGAAGTACAATTACTATTAATAACTCCTTTTAGTTAATAATTACTACTTGTAGAAGAAGCCTTGACAAAACTCGACAACCGGGACATCTTATCTTGTAGAAGAACCTGTGGATTTCCTTGTTCAACCTGCATGACAAAGAAAAGACTATTGTCAGATTATTTAGGGCGACATTTCATATACATTTTTTTCCGTTTCGATACAGGAGTCTGGGAGGATCCTTGCAGAAAAAGAATGTGAACAAGAATTTTGTACAGATTTTTATTTTTATCATGCCTAGTTAAGTAGTCAGCCTGGCGTGTTCTATACACATGATAACGAAAAAAATAAGGAGCAAGTAACTGAAGTAGAAGGTTAAGTATAAGCGGTCAAACTTATATTCAACAAATTCACAATGCACCAAATCAAGCTAGAATTTGCATTGAAGTTGGAATAACTTTTTTTTTTTTTTTTACCTTTTTGTTCTTTTGTTGTGGGTGTTTATAGGTTCTTTTGCACTTCCTGGTACGTTAAGAAGCTTTTTGGATTTCTGATGGATATCATGAATAGGAATGAGAATGGTTTGGCATTCCAAAGGATAAGAGTAAGGATTGAGTAACCAAGTATTTGGGAATGAGGTTCGAACACAATAATTCTCTGAACCAAACACAAACACATGGAAATAAGATTCCTATTCCCGTTAACCGGGTTGAAATTCTAGGAACCAAACACCCCCAGGTACTGTTTGGGTTAGAAAGCTTAAATTAGCCTTACAAATCATGTTATATAATTTTATCTAATTTTATGCAAATATCTAATATGGAAACAACCACACCATTTAATTAGAAGGAAAAGAATGCAGTAGGAATGGAGTGAAGAAATCTGATGAATGTTAGTAAAAAGAAATGTGGTGAATATAGTAAAAAGAGATTGAAAAAAAAAAAAGAGGAAACATGAAAAGATGCAAATTTTCTAGATAAGATTCCTGAAAGAGATGGGTAGGATGACGGCACAAATATGCATCATCATGTTGGAGGATTTGAATACACATTTAAATTTGACGATGGGATGAAGAAACAAATGAAAAATATGGAAACACGCCCTTCTAACCTAGTAAACTATAAGAGTTTCACTCAGATTTTTGGGTGGATCCTTCATTTGTTTTCACTCCATGACCAAGTTCAGCTAAAGGCATTTCCAATTTTAAGAAAGAATAGACGTGCAGAGGAAACTTGTAATAAAAAAAGGCCGTTAAATAGATAAGACACCTAAAGCTTAATAGAAAAACTAAAAAGATATGGTTGTGGATATTATGAGCATACCAGTGACCCTTGATCAAGAATAAAAATAGTATCCATGTTCAGCACTGTGGGAATGCGGTGAGCAATTGTGATCACTGTAATGCCTCTGCATCTGCTAGTTATGGCATTCTGCAGTTTTAAAGCCGTTGAAGTATCCACATTGGCTGTACATTCATCCAAACACAGCACCTAAAATAATAAATATTTTCATTAACCTCCTCCTGCATGCATATGCATGTTTAAGTAGGTGGGTGTGCTCTGACAGGTATATGTTTGTGTTTGTGTTTGTGCGTGCTTTTGCATGGGCAGCAGGCGAATGGCGAAGTTTCCTAAATTTTAAGGTATGCATATCCTACCCTTAAGTTTGTGTGTTTTGAGTTGGTCTTGCATAAAATGAAAGGATTCATGCTTGTTTTTGAAAAAGGTGATTCATATCTCAACTCTCATCTCTGAGTTTCAGGTAAAAGACTGGATGACACAAACTTTGTAACAAAAACATGCAATTCATATTTTATTTGTTAGGTGTTCGATGGACCTTTTCTAAAAATCACTCTGAATCAAATATACTAAAAATAGACATTGTACTGGCTTCAAATAATTGGTTAAACGATATATTGTTTATTATTTATTATTTTTCATGATGTTTTTGACAAATTTTGTCCCTGCATCAAAGGAAATCATAGCTCTGCCACTGTGTTTGTGTGTGCGTTCGTGATTCCATGTTTTTCCTCCATCATGCATGCCATTTTTTTATTATCACCTTAGATGACTTGAGAAATGCACGTGCAAGGCATAGGAGCTGACGTTGCCCAACAGAGAATGAAGTTCCAGATTCTTTTACATGCATGTCAAGTCCTCCCATAGCTTTAACTTCATCTTCAACCTGGCACTTTGCTAGGGAATCCCAAATTTTCAGGTCATCATTCACCCCGAATGGATCTAGGTTGTCCCTAAATTTGTTTTAAAGAATCATCATCATGGTAACTTATATTACAAAAAACATCTAGCTGAGAGTTGACAATTTAATCTCTAGATTTAATCTCAATTATACATGCTTCTTTAAAAAGTATGATAACAAGTAACACACAGTCATGTACCTTAAAGATCCTTCAAAGAGGAATGGAGTCTGTGGAACAACAGAGAAATGGGATCGCAGGTCTCTTAGCGAAATATTAGCAATATTTATTCCATCGACCAAAATACGACCTCCAGAGAGTTGGTTAAGGCGAAATAACACATTTAAAATGCTAGATTTTCCAGCACCTGTTCTGCCAACAATTCCATTCTGATCAATAACAAAAAAAAAATGAGGTGTTATCCTAGAGAGAAATGATAATCGAAAGCCCAAAGAAGGACTAATTTAATTGATGTGTGTAGGAATTCAGGGTAAAGGGTATTGTTACTGGGAACAGAGAAAAGAAAAAAAAAAAAAGAAGAAGAATGTAGATATATTCTTGAACAGACCTGTGTCCCCCCAGCGAAAGTACAAGTAATATCACATATTGCAGCAGGTAAAGAAGGCATATACTGAAGAGTTACATTCAGAAATTCAATGTTGCCATGCAACGGCCAATCTGTATCTAGAAGCTGGCACCCATGTAGTTCTTGAGCTATATCCATATACTAGGACGAAAGGAATCAACATAAATAGTCAGTGCCAAAGAAACCAAGATATTAACTTCATTCTTCATACCTGAAGAACCCTCTCCACCGAAACCAATTCCTTTTCTGTTTCTGTAAAGCTTGTCAAGAAGCTTCCTAATAGAGATACAATTGGAGCCGCATAAGAAAGCGCCAATCCTACCTGTTGATAAAACAGGGGGATTACCAGAACCCATTGTAAATTACAGATGACAAAAAAGTAGCTATGTTAATAGATTGAACTTAAAAGTGAGTAGAGTGGTAAGAGTAACTGAAAACAAAAACATTTACCTTTCCTGGGCTACCAAAACTAATAAGAAGATGTCCATGAGATCCAACAACAGCCATCACAGCAACAAAACAGACAATAAATGCTGCCAATAGCTAAGAAAAAATAATTTTATTACCGGACGAGATCTTATGAACCAGTCATGCGATTCAGACAATATATACATAGAACTCTTTTCACATAAAGAAGTACGGTGATACAATACCTGCAGACGCAGTGAAAGCCACAAATTTGCTATAACCTCGGAATAAGAAGTACGCTGATACAATATTACTTTCTCAGTAAATCTGGAAAAGAAAACATCCTGTCAAACAGTATTAGTATTGCCCACTCTCTGCTTCCTGAATGGCAACTGAGACCAGTCATTCCAAGAAAACTAGATGTACTATCATTTTAAATACTAAATAAAACTAGCAATGCTAATACTATAATAGACTTCCTTAAAGACAACCTGAAGCAATTTTAGTTCAGTTTCACTAATAATATATTGGGTAATTTTGAATAGTAAGTAGAATGCATTTGCTTACCTCAGTTTTGAATGCCCTTATAGTTGACGATCCATTCAGGATCTCGGTAAAGGAGGCATAGATAGGGGAACGTGAGACACTATCTAGCCTTCTTAACTCCCTCGATGTTGACCTGTAGTAGAACTGAACAACATTTTATTTAACTGCAACTTCATAGGCTGACAACTCTTACTCTTAATACAATCTCACTGACTGACAAGTAAATTAATATTCTGCTTCATTTAATGGTATGGAACATGCTAACAAGTAATTTAGATCTTTGTTTTCAATTGTTGCTTAGACATGAAATATGCAATTTCAAATTGTTTTTCTTTACATTCTTCAAACTGAGCATGCTTTACTTAGTGTAGAATGGACACTGTTCATTTTTATCATACAACCTTCTGCTCATATGGAGAAGGCCAATGGAAAACAAAGAAGATAATGACAGAAAATGTATTCAATGTGAATATGATGAACAACTAAGTATTAACATCCTATCCTCCAGAGCAAACTTATTAAACACAGTAATCAACTTTATCATATTGTTTACAAGTGATTATAAAGATGGAGCAATAAATTGTAATGCTGATAGAAGACCTACTACTAGAGTACTGATCAAATTTAAACAGTCATTTGTTGAATACCTGCAATTTGTTGTATATATACCAGAATGGCAGTAACAGAAGTAAAAACATGACCTGCATTACAGACATCAGTTGAAGCAGATTCATCATATCAGATATGAAGTATTTTGAACAGGAATATCAACCACACAGTAGAATTATCTTGAATTTACCTGCACGTAGGAGAGAACAATAGCTATTCCTAGGAGACCAACAAAATTCGCAAGAAGAATGTTGAGGATGAAAGGAAGGGATTCATCAATTGTATAGAGATCGGAGGACAACCTATATAACAAACAGAAGATATACTTTCAAGTAAATATAGAATAATATTAAGAAAATTTGTACTACCTGTTAAGTATTCTTCCGCTTGGAGTCTGATCGAAGAACTGCACAGGTGCATTAACTAAATTCCTTAATAGTCTGTCATGCACTTGCACGGCAGCACGCAGACCGCCAAGTGCAAATGAGAATGCTCGCACTAATGTCAACAAGGAATTCACCACACAGAATATGCATAAAACAATCTGCAAGATCAATAATAATCTAACATAGTTAGATACATTGATATCAGCAACACATCTACTTACTCTGAAAATTTGTATACCATTTCAAGCACACATTTTCTCTTTTAGAGGGAGTCTTTAATTGGTACGAGAAAGAGGAGCTTACAGGCAGAGGCATAGAGCCGCAGACAGTAAATAGGCTAAGTGTGGGCAGAAATACAGCCTTCTAAAAATTTTATGATGACGAACAAAAAACTTCTAGTATACAACTAAATAATTTATTATTTATAACAAGATGATATATTCGTAAAATCTAATACTATTCAGTTTGATTGTTTAAACTTGTTTAGATATTAAAAATTTTAACCCTAGAGACTTCTTATGTAATGTAATGACTATGAAAAACAAGCAATTTTAGGGTTTCCAGGTTCCTGAGTTTGCTTTTTAACCTTGTCTGAATCACCTGTGCATCAGGCAAAACCAGAGGTCGCATTATCTGTTATTAAACTGTCCACCAGAAGTACTAATAAGCAAGTAACATTTCAGCTGTTGGTTTTGTATGAAACTAGTACCTACCAAATAAAAGGAGGTTTGATACTTTTCTTTATTAACTCCTGTGGTATCTACCCAGTATGAAAGCCACAGGTCATTTCCATTACGAGAAGCTTGCATAAATATAGCTGAGAGGCATGTTAAGATTGTAATAGACCAACCGCAGAACACTGCATAGTTTCTGTAAATCAAAAAGATTGATATTCAATCAAAAAACGAATCAAATTACAAACATAAGCTCACGCAAGAAAATGATTTCAATCCGTGCTTAACCAAGAAATCTACTATGTAGGTCTATCAAAAATACAACTCACTTGTAGGTGACAGGTTCAACCCTTCCTTCTTTCCTCTGTTCATCCTCAAGGCTGTAAGGGGCTTCCTCCAAGACATGAATATCGTCACTCTCCATAAGTACACTTTCCTGAGCATCTACATCATTTTCTTGATTTTGAACTTCAGAAGAGATAATGAAGTCTTCCTGCGAGGAGGGTGCAATATACGAAGAAATGGAGGGCTGTGATGGGCTTCCTACCCACCTCACTCGTCCTTTGTCTATTACAACAACTGTATCTGCGGAAGATATTGCCTGAGGAGAGCATAAGCAAGATTCCAGATTCAGTTTACCAAGAAAAGGATTGGACAAGAGACAACATGTATGATCAAATGTTCGCAACAACCACAGCCATAGATGTAGATTTATATATGTGAAGAGACCAACTCTATTAATGTGGGCACCCACACACTCAAATAGACTCCTACTACATCTGTTCCCTCACTCAACGTCTCCTGCAAAACTAAATGTGATTATAATCTAAATAACAATTATATAAAGTGGTTATCATTAGTATCATTTATACTCACACACATAAAGTCTAACTTAATTGGGCTTCAACTCAATAAAAAGGCCAAGGAATTAAAAAAGAATTCCAACAATCCTCATCTATCCCAATAATCTCTGAGCTTAACTCAGCGTAGCTTGGTGCAAGAAACAAGATAATGCAAATATAAATTGATTCCTTCAAATTAAAAACTCAAACAAAATTAAACCTCGCTACGCGGAAACTCAAATTATCTCGCCTTTCAAGTCCACATTAAAATCAGGTAACCAAAAGAGTCAAATTTAAGCGAAAAACATGATGGAACTTCATCTATACAGATTACCTTGTCCAACTAAGGTAATATGTCCAAGAAACAACTTAGTCAAGTTAAAAACTGTTTTGTGCCTAATTACTATGTGTGCAACCAGTAAACCAGTAAACCAGTAAACCAGTAACTGTTGAACCGGCCAAAACACAAAATCTATTCAGTAACTCAGAGAGCTTGTCTTGTATGCCATCCACGTTAAAGATGCAAAACACTAAACGAGTAATGCCAATACACCAAGATTCAATTTTGGTAACTCCGCTGACATACTAAAACTCATAACAAACTAAGCATACTGGATAGTATTTATTATCTAACAAGAGATGCAGACACTTCACCACTGTATGATTATAAAAGCATGGCACACCTTGTTAGAAAATAATCTTAGCAGCCCAAATTTCCAACAAAATCAGACAGTACATCGACTTAAACTATTTATTCCTGAAAGCTAGACGTGAACCTTTTAAACAATATAGAACCATATTAAACATACACCTGCTGATAACTAGAACGTAAACTGTGCTCCATCTCTAAACTGACAAATGTAGAAATTACATGCAGAAAAACAAAAATTCCCCACTCATCAACAGAATTCTCATACCCATATACTTCTATAAATTCAAGTAATAAAGATCTAGCTGAAAAGTTAAAAACACACAAAGTACACAAATCACCTTGACCACAAAGGGCCAATATCTTCTAATAATGAAGATCTTAGGATGCATCACCCATTTTCGGCTCATATATTTCATAGAACTCAAGGGTTTCAACCCAATAAATATCAAACTCTAACACCACCCAGCACTCGAATGTTGCATGCCACAACGATTTCCGAAATTCGCATATAAAACACAAAAGTGTCAACTAGGTTGCTAATTTTTTGGACAGTGACCACGCCCTGTAACTTCTAGCCAAAAGTAAACTTCAATAAAATGTGCCCACATCTATTTCAAACTGTCAATTAGATTGCTAATTTATACAGGTGGTGCCTGTAACTCAATCTGCCTAACTATTAAACTTCGATAAAATGTGCTCACGTGTATTACAAAAAGCAGTCTGATAATGTTAGGTCCTCACACCAAACACCCACACAAATACAATAACATCCAGATATGCAGTGGTAGTTTTATATTCAGAACAAGGTGACTAGTAACTCGTAAAGTACCAACTTCTAAAGAGTCATTTCATGGCAACTTAGTAAACGAAATTTCAATAAGGAAACATCGCGTTAAAGAATCCATATATATATTGTGTAACTGTTCTCCAGCAGAACTCAATCAACCAGAGTCACTATCTAAGATTACTTGTTCCAGATATTTAATTCAAATCCAAAACGATAGCTGTAATACCAAGTTTTTACGAAATTTGACAGGATTTAATGATTAAATAAGAAATCAAAAGTAAAGAACAAACTAAACAAGACAATAATCAACGTTTCGATCATCGTTACATACATTCCGCTAAAATGAAGAAATGAGTTACAAGGAGAGCGAGAGATCAACTTCCCTATCATTGGAATGTTAGCAACACAATTAAATACCCCTACCGACATCTCTTTCCCCACTGAACCTAACTTAATCAGGCACCAATACAAAAGCACTAACTGAGATTAGCATGCACACCATGGTCAGTTTTTGTTGTTTATATTCTATTCTCGCAATGCATCATAATATTGTGCTAAAAGAATCTATCTAAACATAATACAGAGGTTATCCAATGAGATACACATTGAATTTCGCATTAGAAACTGTTCTAATCACTTGCTTGATAACTTATGTGATAATATCAAGTAAAATTTACTAATGAAACAGAGAGATTGTAGTATGTTTATCCAGTAACCAATGACCATGCCTTTTACACTCAATTGACGTAGTAAGTTTTTGGTGGAGTCAATACCTGTAGATTGTGGGTACAAAGAATACGTGTCTTCTGGTTCATAAGTGGACCAAGAATTGCATTAGATAATATCCACTGCGCAACTTCTGCGTCAACTGCACTAAGGACATCATCGAGCAGAAATATGTCGGGACCATGATAAACAGCCCTGAGTTGCATACAACAGTATACAAATTTAAAGCGATTCATCTAGCTCCTTTTTATTTCAATTTACATTGTAAAGTACAGAAGTGCATTTACCTGGCAAGAGCTAAACGAGCTCTCTGCCCACCTGACAAGTTAACTCCTTTTTCACCAACAAAAGCCATGTCACCTCCATTCATTCGGGACACATCAATGTCCATTGCACATGCCTTTAGTACATCAGATAATCTTCTCGCATCAGAAAACAAGTGTTGTGTTAGAGTTGAAAAATCCTTCACCGATGCAGTAAAACCTCTATAGACTGAAAACACTTAAAAACTTATCGAGAATAAAAAAACAATGTCTCTATTACGTTAAGACGAAGAAGAACTATATATTTAACGAGGTTGAGTAATTAATTGATTATCAATTTATCGAGGTCTGCTTTAATTCCTTTCTTTTTTCACAAAAACAAATATGTGAGGAAGGAGACACGTATGTATACACTTTCCCTACTGTGCCCATAAAATAACTTAAAAAATATCAACTTTCCCAAAACCTTGAGGTGCTTTGGAAAGCACTGACACCACCCCTCAATGAAAGCCCAATTTTTTAGGATTTAAGATGATCAGAAAGATATCGTAAATAAAACCTCAGTGTTCAAATTGATATTCTCATTTAAAAAAATGGGAGTATTCGTCCCATTTGGCACACATCTACTTTTAAATGACTAAAATAGTACTTTATTTTAAAACTGGCCACTGTACAGCACATGCATAACAAGTTCAAAATTTGTGTTACCTCCTGCCCCATGAAACGCCAGTTTAGTTGAACCTTTTCCAATTTTTTAATATATACGGAAATTAAAAAGCATATACAGATTGTATTAACATTTTAAACGCATGTTTTTGAAGTTTTAAGTTGTAATGCCATTAATATTTGTGTCGCCAGTACTTGTACCTTTTCAAATTACACAACACACACACACACACTCTCTCTCTCTCTCTCTGTCTCTCTCTCTCTCTCTCTGTCTCTCTCTCTCAAGCACACACAGACCTCTATTTTTCTCTCAGTTTTTCTTTACATATATATCAACTCCCTTATGAATAAACATAAATTTTTGTAGTGAAAGTGCAGCCTTCATAATTCCACTTCAATACACAGACCTTTTCTTTTCAATCTACCATCTGGTTATTTGATTTTGCAAATAATCAAGTTACGATGACTCTTTTAGTGTGCTATATCAATTTGACCAGTCATTGAAAGAAAGATGCAGTTTACCAACTTAATCAAATAGATAGGGAACAAAAGGACAGAGGAAACAGATGAAACTCGTAAGAAAATTTATTAAAGGGAGACAACTGAAATCCCTAAAAATGATAGGTAACGCCTAATATATTTGCATAAGATGTGTGTCACTGTCAGGCATTCCATATTGTCCAAGTAGTAAGAGTATTAGTAGAAGTATTTGAGTCTTTGCAGAATCAGTTAGTAGTGGAAGTTTAGTAGCCAGTAGCCTACATATAGAAGTCAAGTTTGTACTTTCAGATTTGGCATGATGAAAATATGAAAATGGAAGTGATTCCACCAAACCTTTCTTCTCTCTCTAAAATTCCTCTCTAGAAACTATCTTCACGTACAGCTATCTCTAATATCTCTCTCCATCTCTGTTCTTACTCTAATTTTGCCATTATCTCCGGACCTATCTCTTTCTCTGCTCAGTCTCTCTGTTCTATCCACTGTTATTGCATTTCGTATACCTTATAAACTCAGAAAACACCAAGAACATGCATAAAACTCATAAACAAACATTCAGGAACAAGCAGTTCCTGACTGTCACACAAGGGCCAAGGTTTTGAATAAGTGTCATTTTGTAACATTTACTCTTAACTTTGTTTCTCTGGGCCTTTTCTTAATAATTGAAACTATCGGGCGTAACTAGATCAGAATTAGCAACCACTTGGTATACATATGACAAGCTCCCATTAAAAGTTTAGCACAAATAAATAATAAAGTTACTTCATTAATCGTGGAATTGCACCTTCTTGGATCATATTCATTCCCAAGAATGATATTATCACGAATACATCCAGAGAGAATCCACGGAACCTACCAAATCAGAACAGAATGCAAGAAGTCAAATACTACACAAAGAAATCAGAAGCAATATGTCATTGTTCATTATTTAACAACCTGTGGTACATATGCTATTGATCCGCTTGAATACACAAATCCACTGACGATTTTCATTTCTCGCAAAATACAACTTAGTAAGGATGATTTGCCTGAACCTACCTGCATGCATTCAAGTCATCAAGTGAGTGACACAAAAATAGATCATTCTGTAGTAAAACAACACTGCAACTTAATGCTTTTATCTTGTGTGTTTACCAGTTTCCACTATTTTCCAGTTTCAGGATACTCTTTAAAACTCAATGCATTAAATTTTAAGGGGATGACATAGGGTTTTGTTCAAAATAGTATGTTTTAACAAATTCACAAGAGTCTTATAATGTATCTTCCTGGTAAAAGGGAGTGGAAATCTGTTTTTTTCTTTCATCATTCGAAGAGTATCAGTGTTTACACTGATATATTATCTACAGCCACTGCTAAATCATTAAAAAAATTTCCTCGGCTAATAAAATAGGTATATAACTTTCTGCTACTAAACAAGTATACTAAAACTAGATTAATTTGTATTATAACTGTGTAAAATTAGTTTCTACTTGGGTTGCATACAAACAGAATAAGAAATTTTAGATACCTCCCCAACAACAGCAATGAGTTGACCCTTTGAAAGAGAGAGAGACACACGATCCATCACCAGCTGCTCTTGATCACTGCTTGACCACATACAAGATGCTTCATTAATAACAACAGCAACATCTTCACTGGTTACACGTGAATACTCATCTGTACATGATGATGAATGATTATCACTGGATGTCTCAGTTTCAATCTCTGGGCAGCAAAGAAACCTGCTTAGACGACTGGTGGATATGATGGCCTGAAATATAATTGTAAATACAAAGTTCGAGTAGAGCACAAAAAAATCAAGAACGAGCTAAACCTGAACACACATAGCAGAAAGAATACTCACATCAATCAGTCCATTGATGACCCATGGGAATGTGTTCAGCGGTGAGATTAAATTATTGAAAAGCGCAAGACAAGTAAAGACCTATAAATACAAAAGTTCACCTTATCAAACTAAGAATAGTAGTTCAGAAGAGTAAAAAAAACTACTGCAAAAAAAAAAAAAATGTTTTATCCACACCGTTGCAGCATCAAGTTGATTTCCCATCAATGAATAAAGTCCAAATGTGCAAAAAGAGAAAAGTGTTGGTGTTGTGGCCCAGAAGAACACACACCATGCATCCAAATACTTCCTCGTCTAGAAGAAAAAGAATCAGTAATTAGTAAGTAGAAATAAATTGTCCAATCAAATAAAATAAAGCACAGGTAAAGAAACTTCGTGTCTTACTGACAAATAAGTCACTTCAGAGGATCTCGCTTTCATCAACCAGCTAGAAAACAGAAGTTCCCAGCCATACATCTTTAACGTGCGAATATATGTCAAAAATTCTCCTGTCCTTCTTATCCTGTCAAAAATCATATATTTTATTGTGCATACTTCTCCCAAGTCCCAAAAGAACATTGGAGTTTGATGTGGAGCAATGAATTCTAGTTTTGATGTATAAAAATTATGTTACTATATAGAAATAGATTTAATTGTACTATATTATAAAGTTCAATTATATTATATAATAGATCATTAGGAATATTTTACATTATGGTCATCAATATTTTAGATAATGGTAGAAAATAAGAATAAAAATTGTTTCCTTTCATTAAGATTTACTTGGTAGTTAAGTTTTAGAGGGTTTTACTCCTATATAAGTAGATGTGATACTTTATTATTGAATTGAAATACTTTGATTGTTAATATTGAGGATTTGTTTTTGTGTTATGGGTGCAATCTAAAATACTTCTTCTCTACTGTGGTCCAAAAATCCTGGGGGCAGTGGGTCTTCTGCATTTAGATTACATTTGGGCTTGGGGAATTTTGCAGTAATACCAATTTAGTCTGTAAATTCCATACGTTTAGCTGTTTTAATTTTTGTCATGCATCAAACTTGAGTCAGTTGACAATGTGCATAAATTCCCAAACCTATCAAAAGTGTCAAAAAGTAATTTCAAAGGTTACATGGATATTCATGAAAACAATAAAACAATGTTTTAAATTTTGAGTATGTTTTCTTACAAAAAAGTTCGTGTATTTCTAGGGACAGCATAGTAAATTAGAGCACCATATTATCTAACAAATTTCTCAAGATCAGCCTCTAAATCAACCTACAGTATCCCTCATACCAACTCTAAAACAACCCTACAATATCACTAAATACCAGCCCCCATATCAGCCTGATATGCAATACCAACATCTAAACCACCCCACAATATCACTAAATACCATCCTCTATATGAGCCCAATATGTAATAACAACTTCAAAACCACCATATACTGCATCAGCCCCATGTAAACATCTATATCACTGATTTACAGCAATTACACAAGTCGACATTTACAACTAATATACCCTAATACCGGAAATCTCTAGGATCATAATTTATAATATTGACATCCCTCTTCAAATTGATGCGGGTAAATCTAATGGAAACAATTTTCTGCTTAGAAATTAGTGTTGTGTCTTGTCAAAACTTTTGTTAAGACATCAGTAGTTTGAAGATTAGTATTAAGATGTGGAAGTGTGATACCATCTTTAGTAATGCCTAACGGCAACCACTATGAAGTGTTTCCTGCATTTATGATACAATGGATTTGCAGTAATTTGAATGGCACTTGTATTAGCAGCATGAAGTGGAGTGGTATTGAGCTCAGTACATCATATCAACAAAAGATTTGTAACAAACTGCTATTCACTCTACTCAACAATATTACTCAATTAAACCGTTTCAAAACTAGATCTACACAAAACTGCCATTATCTCACTTGAACATGTTATTCACCAAAGGATCTATAGTGGGATACAAACAGAAACCTTGACAAGTGGCGAATCCAGCAACTTCAACGGATTTTGCAGCTCCGACAAGTTTGGTGCATCCCTATCTTTTCAAATTATTTATTTAGATGTATGTGTGTTGCTGTCTAGATATGTCCATTCACACGAAGGAAGGGAATGTTAACCGTATATGATCCATTTCATACCTACTATTAACACCTTAAGGTTTTGTAACAACTGGTCATCAACAACCATTACTAGATATTGAAAATGTTTCTTAAGAATAAATGTCAAGAAACTATTACAACAAAAAAAAAAAAAAAGAACAAGATTTCACAACTTGACATTAGAAAACTCCACCTTGGTGCATAACACTGAACCACTGAAAACTTAACCTTCATTTACTAGGCATTGAAACACAAAAGGGCGTGGCTAACTAAATGCAATCACTGCTTTGAACGTGCCATTAATTTAAACATTTATCCATTTGATTCACAATCATGACCAGCATATGGTGTCTTTGTAACCTTGATCAACAAGCATAGCAACTTCTTTTATATTACCAATATCTATTTGAGAGAAAACTATTTTGCTTAACCAAAGGTTTTCCAAAATTTCTACTCATCAAATACCTAATTGCAGCACATCTAAGAGTTTAGATTGGCCCAACAAGGGGGCATAAGAACTATATATAATGGCACTAACAAGAACCATATCACTCACAAAAATGTCTACAATCAATTGACATGGAACATTATGAACCACCATATTTTAACGATAATTCAAGGCATTGTTGTGTTGCCAAGTTTAGTGGGATGGTCAAATACTGGGTTGCATGTGGCATTTATATCCATTTAATAGGTAAGTGTTGGTCAAGATTACTAATAAAGTGGCCAACGGAAAAACAATAATTTAAAGGAACAAATTCAAGAAAATGTCTAATAAACGGAAAAAATGACTAAGATCGTATGTGAGCATATAGCAAGTGTATGCATATAGCTATAAGTTTAAGAATATATGAAAGGCTTCAAATTGATCACTATATTACAATCAAAATAAAATTGCAAGAACTTGACTACATGCTAAAATATTATAAAATATATTATTTGGCAAAAACATCAATCAATTAATGACCAACTTGTACAAAAATCACTGCACTCAAAAACCCATGATCTACCATAAAACGTAATTTAATTTCACAGCTACTAATGTACTTGAATTTTGCATGATATTCATTACTTTGTACATGTTAGCAAGAAGCCATGTAATACAAATTTACCAATTGAGTAGGACTTGATGCATCTATTAAACATAATCAGATCCATTATTCTCATCATTTACCTCATTATGCTTATCTCTCCTCAAAGTTTGAGATTAAGTCTTCCTTTTACAATTTTTTCCGGAGAATTCCCCATTAATTTTCGATTAATAACGATGAGTTAAAATGTTTTGGTTCTGTAGAATAATATATGATTCATGTATGACCTCCAGAGTTGGTTACTTAAAAGGTTCATTTGAGTTAGGTCTACTAAGGCACAAATGATTTGGGTTAGTTACTTAAAAGATTGTGTACCTTTCATCCTTTTGCTTCATCATACTTTTAGTAGCATCTGCAACTGCCGTAGCAATCCATTTATTCACTGGAAAAAATATAACAAAGGATAAAAACATTAATAACCACTTGTAACACATAGGCTTGAAATCAAAACTTCAACATTTGAACAACCCCATGAGTATAAAATATATATATATATATATATAAACGTAGATTACCTTTACATGAGATTTGAGGTTACATGGATCCAGGGTCTACTTGTTACAAATACTTAGATAACATATGCATATGCTTTTATATTTATTATATATATACATGACCAAATGAAGCAGCACCCCTCACATTGTTGGAAAGTTGGATAAATAGGTAACAAACTTGAAAAGTGCCTTCTATTTATGAGTTGAATATTAAATAAAACCTTAAAATACAATAACGAACACTTTTTGATTAAATAAGCAATCAAGATAGCTAAGATAGTAATGACTTTTATAAATTATTTACTTAAGCACATTATCACCATCCAAATTAGTAGTTTAACCAAAAATGTGCATGCGCACACATATTTAAAATGATTCGATGCAAGAATAGTAGCATAAATACCTGGTATAAGCAAAATAGTAATTGCAGTCCCAGCAACAAATGCAAACTTCACTTGTGTATAAAGCAAATAAAGTGCAACTCCAATCTGTAAAGGCAAGCTGATACATTTCATGGAAATCAAAAAAAAAAAATATATATATAAATCAATCATATTGATATGTTAAGATTTATGCCTGAACAAAAAGGAAAGCATGGAAAGATAGATTTCACTTCAACCTAAACTAATACATGTGACATGATTTTGTAACTCAATCATAATATATTTCCGAAATGGATGCACACAGTTTATATGTGTAAATGAGTATAGACACAAAAAATAGGCTTGTCGGAAGTGATTTGTTATGTCTGGATAACAACAACGGACTAACTCTTCACCCAGTGACATAAAGAAGAAAATGATGAAGGATAACTAATTTAGGATGGGTCAGGAGGCTTAAAGAGGGATGAAACCTATCTCCGGAAAAAAAACGTTAGTGCCACTGATAAAACCTCGGATTTTTTAGATAAAAATTAATTCATAATATTCATCTCTATTCAGTACAGAACATTACAATTGTTTATATAGAAATCCTAAAACTTGGTAAAAAAAAGTAAAATCATAGATAAAATAAAAGAAATTCTTTCACTATTAACTAGTGCTTTTCACTTATCCAGTATCATACTATTAGTTTCTAGAATATTCCTACTAGATGGTACAATTATGAATTACCAAAAAAATTAGGGAGATTCTCAATGATATCCCTCTACTTTTGACTTTCTCAAATAATGTCTTTTATATTTCTGATTTACGAGTGGTACCATCATATTTAAAGTTTCACATATATAACGTTATCTCGTTAATCAACCATTAAATAAACAAACCATTGACAATTTTCCATAAAATTATACCTAAATAATAATAATAATAATAATAATAATAATAATAATAATAATAACAATAATAATAATAATAATAATAATAATAATAATAATAATAATAATAATAATAATAATAATAATATAAAATAATTAACAACTAATATAACTAATTTATCATCCAAAATAATTAATTTATGTTTCGCATCATTCTCCTCTCCTTCAAAAAAAACTACTTGCAAATTTTTTTATTCATGTATTTTTTTTTTATAATTATAATGATACATTTAAAAATTCAGAACATTTTAATATTTCATAGAAATTGTAAGAACACAAACTATATAAAAGAATCATGTGAAGATCGATAGTTTAGCTGATAACATAATATTAAATAATAAATCAATACACGACTAAGAATTTCTTTTCGCCTTCATCAAAACTTCATAAATTAAACGTACTTTTTTGCAAGATTAGTTTCAAAATTCTCCCCAAACTCTTCATCAAAATGTTTATTAATATATTTGAAACCAATAAATAAAATATTAAATTCTATATAATGTACTTAAAATCTACTAATATAAATATTATATATTAATTTATCATTGAAAGTTGAATAATGAGTATTAGATATTAAATATGATATTAATAAAAAATTTAAGTTATAAATAACAAATATAAATATGTTAGTAGAGAAAATCGAACCTAAAAAAATTTATCGTGTTTTATTTAATTTATTTTTACTCTATCTTTAAGTTCTAGTCTTCTAGAAATCAAATTTTGACGATTTTACAACCCACACGAAGCTCACGAAATCTTCTTCAATTCAGTGATGATTTTAAAAGTATTATTTACGTAAAAATTTCTAGAAACTGAAGAGAAAAAATAGTTACGAATTTTTTATTAAGTACTCTATTCAATTTTGGATACCTACTAACTAATCTATTCAATTTAGAAGACCTACTTAGTTTTGGTTTAGATTATGAAAATAGAATATTCTCTTATTTTAGATTCAACGGCTGTCATCTATTTAATTCAAGATCCAACAATCCTTATTACATTGGTAGTACATGGACCATAACTACCAAATATTTGGATAAGATCCCTCTTATGCATATTATATTATAAACTTGTGCTAATTTAGCCTAGCTCAATTATCGGGGAACAGGGTCATCTTTTCACGATAATGAGATACAATAACTTTGTATAGGAACTATATTACATGTTTTTTTGGAACAATTGAGATGGACCCATATGTTTTCCACAGGATACAAATTTAATCATGTAGACAGAAGAACACTAGTCCTCATGAAAATAACAATACTGAAGTTCAAACACTTCAAATATCATAAACACACATTAATGGTTATTTAGTAGAGCATATAGTACAAAACTGAAATAGATTATTAAGAAAGAATATGACCTCCACATATCATGAAAACTGTTGCACAGGTTGACAGTTCTATCAGCATCTACAGACATGAAGGTCTGAATTTCACCTTCAGAAAATTTTGACCGTTCCGCTAAGCTAACACTTAGGCACTAGAAATGAAATACATCCAAGAAAAAAGAGAAGAAAAATGAAGTCAGAATCAAATTCAGACATGTAGCTCCGTCTATATATTAACCTTTTGTTAATATGACATATATTAAAGTGCATAACCAACAATTTAAAGACAATCTATTTTCATCCAAACAAAACAGTGCAATGAGCAGATCAAAGACTGGCATGTGCTACTTAACATAGACATGAAATATACCAAACACAAAATGAAATGAACTTGAAAGCAAGGTATCAATTAGAATATTTAAGAGACGGGTTAAGGCTGAAACTTGAGCAACTATTCAATCTTCCAGCAGAGCATAAAAAAGTGATGAAATTAATGACTGTGTCAAATCATTATGAGCTACTGCTTCTTTACCCAATAAATCGTATCCACCGTATACCTCAACCCCTCTTCTTTTCTAGGAATGACTTGAAAATTAAGTTGACCTTAAGTGAAAGTAGGTCACATCATAACTTCAATTATGTGCATAGTTCATGGAAGAAAACTCATCCTTCTGCATAAATAATTTAATAATAAAGATTTCCAACAACATGCATCAAGTGAATAACAATGTAACAACACCAAATACCAGCTACTACCACAAGCTCTAGTTGGAGGCTTAATATTAATTACAGAACCTGTCCATTAAACCACTTTGCACTTCATATCGTAAAAGCGAAATAAGAAAATCAAGAGAGATTGTTCAAAACTGAATGCAAAAGATAAAGAGTTAAAGGATTTAGCTCGATCTCCGGCCCATCATATTCTCGCTCTTCCTCTTCATCATATTCATCTATTAGAGTTGAAAAAGATAGGATTTTATTTTCTTTCTCCATTCTGTTTTAAGTGTATTTTTATCTTTAAATAACTATGTGCCCTTTTTTAGCCTTTTTATGCTCTTTTTAGCATTTAAGCGCGCTTCACTAAGCGCAAAGTGCAATTTATTGAGCAATCAAGCACGTCTAATAAGACAATGGAAGCCCATATGTATAGAATATAGTGAAGAGCTGAAGTGTATTCAAGACAATCATCTAAATAGTTGGTCAATTACCTGCGTGCATGTTATGTTACTAACTGAAAAGATACTATATACTGAAGATTATAGTTAATCTAAATATTGAATCATACCTTGCGAAAAATGGTAGTCATAATACTCGAGCGTAACTTCAGTTTTAGTTTAGAAAGATGGAAAGTATACTGTGTATCAAGGAAGGATCTGCACCATTGAACTAAAAGTAATTAGGCGTTGCTTCTGAGTTAAATTTAAGGAAAAATAAAATTTTCCACTTCATATAGAAAGAGAGACACTTAGGCTTTTGGTTCAATGATTTTCTTATACAAACACAATTATCATGATATTCCAAGTGCAGATGTATTTGTAATTATTTAGATACTGTAGTCTATACATAAAATAGCACACTCGGAGGTTTTGGTTTAATGAATTTCCTATACAAACGCAACAATTTTTCCAAGTGAAAGATACATTTGTAATTATATAGATACCATTGGTGTATATTTTTGTGGAACATGATTACTATAAACTTCTCTAACCTAATTAAATTACATGTTCTGTGATTTCCTATACATTCATATTCCTTTATGTTTGTTTTATAGAATCAAGTAATGGCACCATATTGATTTCAAAGTTGCATGATATTTTAGTTGTTAAGATTAGTCTTCGGATCTCAGCTCATAAATCTGGTTTTGTAAAGCAAGTGAGGAGTAATACTTTTGATTTAGTTATTTCTTTTTGTGAGTTTGGTAATTATATAGGTCTAAAAATACATAAACGTGAATTAGCAACAATGCAAGATAATAATAATAATATACATGTAATATAATCAATTACCGATTGAGGTGGAATATGTAATAAGTGGGTTATGAATAGGTTGCTCATTATATTATTTTTTTGAGGGAAAGTTTAGTGTATTAACAATTAAGAATATCTCTGAGAACATACTGAGCAATTTCTACGGGGGTATGATTCTCTCAAATTTGCTCAACACCAAAAGCCACTAAACTAGCAAGATGATAGTATGTGGGTTATGAATAGGTTGCTCATAATATAGCATGCATTAGATTGTGACATTTTCATGGCATTTAAGGTTAATGTCCGCAATTCTTAGACTACCCAGAATGTAGCAGTGGAATTAGGACAATGGGAATAACCAATGTCTAGAATAATGCTCATAACGTGCTCAAGGTTAATGAAATTCAAGTTTACATGACAAGTTTTTGTTCCAATAATTAGATGTAAAAAAATTAAACAACTGGTACAAGGAACTGTAATATATGTCAATATGACCATTAATCAGGATAACAAACATGACAGCAAGGATAAATATTAAGTTAGAGTTATTGCTATCCTAAATATATATA
>PHNY01106894.1:16982-31438 GCA_003724115.2 Anethum foeniculum | reverse complement strand
AAAAAGTACGTGTATATGTACTTTTTCTGAAAATAAGTAACTTATTTTTTATTTTAAAAATAAGATCTGATTTTCAATTCTTATAATAAATATTTATATTTGAAAAAAAATTCAAAAATATTAAATTTTAAAAAAAAAATAAGTTACTTATAAATAGAAAGCAGTTTTGCCAAACGTGGCCTAAATAGTGGGTTGAGGGTATGTCCTTCCCACTTCTTGGAAGTAGAAAAAATAACTTTATACTAGTAATTTATCTATGTATTAACTCCCATATGTCGAGGAATTCAAATATCTATTTAGTTATCTATACTATACAATTATAAACAATCGTTTGATTGGTTAGTTAACACCTTCCAAAAATAAATTAGTACTTTCCTTCTTATATAAATAGATATACTAGAATAAAAAATAATTATATATATATATATAAAAGTATCCTACAAAACAACAAACACCCTTCCCTCTATCAACTACACAGCTCAAGTTTTACACTGCATTCCGGAGAGTCCATGACGCACACAACATTCCAGGTACCTATATTTTAATATATTATTTTACACACTTGAACAAAATAAATACGTAGAGCTTATATAAAAGTACATAATTATATTGATTCGTATTATTTATTACTATTCTAAATTTTTGCTATCAAATATAGATATAACTGATTGAATATATATAATTATAAAGAACAAAAATAATATTTCTATTAATCTGATCAATGTTTTGATTCGATAGTCTTTCAAAGAAATCTCATCTCATGAAAACGTTTAGCTATTTCTGAAATAACGATTACAAGTAACTAAGACGCTACTTTATATTTATAATAAACATCTTATTCATTTAATTCTTTTAAATCTATGTATATATATCTTTTGGGAGGTGTTAACAACATATTAATATTATAAGAATTTATATTATGCGTTACATCTCATTAAATAAACAATAATTATTATTACTAATATTTTAATATTAATTATTCATTATGAATATATAATCTAAAATTAAAATAAAATTATATTATATTAAAATAGTCCGTGCATCGCACTGGTTATAGGCTAGTATAGATTAATTCTTATTCCGGTCACTCATTTACCTCGATCTGGGACAAAAATCTAAGGTATTAAAAATAAACTAGCACACTTGCATATCTAACATATAAGTACATGCATTCATTTTCTAACAATATTTCAACTTTTACTAAATTAATGATATTTCTTTACTCACATTTTCACAAATGTGGGATGTAATCCAAAATTCCTAGCATACAATTTAAACACATTATACTTCATATATTATATAAGAGAAGATGATGTTCTACTTCCGGTTCTAATCAGTGTTAATCAGTGTGGGCAACTAGAGAATAAGAACAACAACAATGCACACTATCACCCAATATCAAATATTTTAAAAAATTATCTTCTAAGTTACTCCCTACGTCCCAACGTCCCAATGAATTGTTAACATTTCAAATAGAAGGTTCGACACGCATTTTAAGGTGTATATTAATTATAGTTCCAAAACGTTTTTTTTAATTTTCTTTTTTTAATAAAAATTCAATGTTTAAACGTTTATTCAAAAAAAGAAAATTTAAAAAAAAAAGTTTTGAAACTATACTTTATATGCACCTTAAAATGCGTGCCGGACTCTCTATTTCAAATGTTAACAATTCATTGGGACGGAGGGAGTATAATTTTAATATTTTCAAAGCTGGATCTCAGAGTCGATAAGTTAATAATTATAATTCACACATATTTCAACTATTAATATATTGAAGTAAATGTGATATCCAAGAATTTCGCGACGTGTATTTTTGAATATTATATGAAAATGTGCATTTTTATGTGAAATTAGAAAATAAATATTATATTATATTCCAGTTTGACAAGTCACTATGTGGTATATGATTTAGTGCCCACGATTAAAGAATTGAGAAATGATTATTTATGAGAATAAAAGGAAAAATGAGTGAGTTATGATTTTTACGAGAAATTATGTGAATATATGATTACGTGACTCGTATGTGTTGATACAGTCAAGTGAATGAAATGAATGTATGACCGATAAGGTTTATCGGATTTTATGCAAATGACGGAAAATGGAAAGGTGAATATATTTAAAATTTAATATGGAAATTAATGGAAGTATAAGGTTTGACTTTGAATTGTGTAAATACGTGCTATATTACTTGTACGGGTTGGATTATGTGATCGATGTATTTTTTAAATAAATTTAAATGCTTTATTATGCGAAAATATGATTATTTGAGCATAAAAATATTTTTTAAAATAAATGGAATGTGGTTAAATTATGGGATTTGCTTCATTACCTCTAGAATATCCCTGCAGACTTTTAAAAATGATAGTTAAATTTATTTTGGTGATTTGGTATTTTTAAATAATTTTATAATCATTATCTCGATTTTTGAACATTATCTTGTAAAATTCGTATAAAATAATCTATACGCTCAAAAATTATTTTAAAAATATGGGGAGAAAGATAATTTAATTTTCTACATTTTAGAAATAAAAATTTTATTTATCATGAACTGTTAATTTCCAGTTATTTAATTTACAAAAACGTTTTCAGGATTTTAACTTAAAGAAATTATGAAACAAAACTAAATAAAAGGGGCGAATTTACCCTTTTGCCCCTGTTTCAGTTGGCCATTAAACCAGCCCTCCCCCATTTCCTTTCTTCCTTGCGTACATCTCTCTCGACCCATTTTTTTTTCTCTCTCGGTATGGTATCTTTACTCTTCTCCTTCTTCGATTTTCGATCGATTCGTTGAATTGAGACTGGAAATTTGCCTTCCTCCTTCTCCTAAACACTGATACGCACTTTGTATTTGTATATAATTGTATGTATAGGTCGATTTTTGAAGAACCCACTTCGGGTCGGGTTCAATTCTATGAAAATATGATTTGTTTTTGATGATGTGTTTCTGACTCCGAGTTACAAGAAATTATTTCGTTTAAATGGTTAATTCGTTTGCATGTGATGAATTTCGTAGTTCAAAATATTTTTAGGAAATAATTGTTTGGTTATAAGGATTAATTTTGATATATATGATGAGTTGTTGATTACGAGACTTAAAATAGATGCATGCAATTATTTTTTGATTTTCAGATTTGAGATGTTTCTATATGATTCGATTATGACGAGAATTATGAAATGATATTAGATTTTTGTTTCGTATCTAATTGTTTGCTAGTAGAGGCTAATTATTTTTTTTTATTATTCGAGTTAATTCTCGATTTATTTGGTTCAGATTATATAATGAATTTCATTGTGTACGATATGGTGAATATGGTCTTGATGACTTGTTTTCTGTAGTATGAGAAAGTTGAATGCGATGTCAAGTCGTGAAACTAAATTTGGTATAAAGACATTTGAATGATTGAGTATGGGTTCGTATAGTTAAACAATAATTGTATATGACTTATATGAGACAGTTAATAAAATAATATAATGATTTCTAAAATAATGATGAAATGCACACTTTTGTATTAATATTTTGTGTTTTATTAATTTATCTGTTTAATACTAAAATATTTTCTAAAATAGATTTATATCCTCAAATTGACTTGACTTAATTGGTTTTAGATTATATTTAAATAATTTTTATTTGATTTGATCAATTAAAGAGAGTTAATCGATTAATTTTATCGAAGAAAGATTTATTTAAATAGTAATTGCCTCTAATTAAATTTAGTTATATTCAATATTAAATTTAAAATGAAAACTCTTTCATAATGAGTTTTGTTTATTAGATGTTTTATATAAAAAAAAATCAAATATTGTTTCTAAAGTTAAATTGTTTACAAAGAAACAAGAATGCTTTCTTAAAACGTTTTCAGAATGTGTTCATGTATGATTGGCATGTCTGCACGTTATCTGCTAAGTGTTAATCTTATACATGTTTGTATTATTATGTGTATGTAAACTATATATGATATACGTACAATATATTTTATGTAACGCGAACGGGTAGAATATTGTTAGTCGTTCAGGGTGAACGACTATTGGTTATAGACTAAAATAATGTCTTTATACGTGTAGATTCAGAAAGTGAGAACGCTCGGTTTAGAGAAGGAAAGGTCGAGTAGGTTCTTTGATCAAGAAAGGAAGCGAGTAAGGCAAGTAAAATTCTAACCCTTTCCTATTAAATTATTGTTTAATACCAACTGTCACCTTATAATCAGTTTTACATATTGGAAATAGCCTGTTTCTTTTCTTTTTGAATACCATGTTTTATTTCAAATGCAAGTGCTATCAAGTTGATTACCCTGATAATGATTCCTTTTGTACACTTTAGCACTTGTAAATGTAACAAGATTTTATGAAATTGAAATTAAGAATGATTTCAGATTTGCAATAGTCTCAATGATTTCAAAGGATGGTAAAGACGTAAAAATGAAATATATTTTTGAAAAATAAAAGATTTCAATCTAAATGATTTCTACGAATTTCTAAAGATTGAAGGCGTAAGTGACCGAGTAACGCCGGTCTAGCTAAATGATTATGAAGACCAGTGAGGGCTGGCATGTGATGAAGACCAGTGAGGGCTGGCATTTGAAAGGCTAAATATATTGCCTTATGGGTACCCTATTCACGTCCAGAGGGACTGTAAAGTCCGGTATGGGGATTGTACGTGGCTGATCACCCGTGCAATCCAAAGCGTTATACACTCCAATCGAGTAAAAATGTTTTATGAAAAGAAATGTCCAGATGATTGGACGGTTTTGGAAATGAGATGATTTTTGTGATTGAAATTAATGTTTTGATGAAAGAAAATGTTTGGATGAAGGAGAATTTTATGAAGTTTTGAGAACGAAAGATTTTTATGAAATACTGGTTTATAAAATGATGTCTCTGGAATGAACCATATCTTGAACCACTCTTAAGACCCTTTGTAATTGTATCTTATAGTTAGAAACTTTTATCTATTTCTGTTAAATTGTTAACGCAACTGTTTATTGTAGTTACTTGCTGAGCTTTTGTAGCTCATTTTGTTGTTTATCTAACCTTGATAGTTAAGCCAGAGGAAGGTGGCCAGACTTAGGTGCACAGCTGGTAGTAGTGTCTATGATAGTCCTCTTCACTCCGTAGATGTGCCATACCAGTTCAGGTAGAGGACACTTTTGGATAGTCGGTTGGAAATAAGCCATGTGACTGTAGATCGTTGTTTTCAGTTCAGTCGTTTTGTATAATTTCAAGTCGGAATTATGGTTATCGGTATTTAGTAAGGTTTGTAATAATTTATATTTATGGTCAGTAGTTGTAACTTATTTCATACCATTACCTGTTTAAGATCCTTGTGGAGTAAAGGGGTCGAGTATTTGCATTATTATATCCAGGATATATATGTTAATGTTTAGGTGTGACTCCCCGGACTGGGAGGGCGTCATAGTGAAAATCTTATAAATTACAATACTTTCGAACCAGAATATTACAGAAATAAGGTGGAGAGATTATTATATCATAAAATAAAGTTAAGAGTGAGATGTAATTCTTAAAATAAAGAAGATACGAAGGCTTTTATTGATTTGATGATCCACTAAAAGCCTTTTGTAGTTGTATTTTCACTCTTCTTATTTAAATATTGAGTTAAAAGTTCAAAGAAAGAGTATGCTGGAAATGCTCTTAGTTAAAATATAGATCCAAGATGATATTTAAATATGGAGGACGGTTTTAGTATGTGTTGATTTAGCCTGTGTGGTGGCACTCGTCTTCAATAATTATAGAGAAAATCTATTCATTTTCCTATTTTTACTTAGTACATGTCTCTAAATATCAGTCTTTTACAACGTGCCTACGTACTATACTTATAAAGATCAAGTATCACGTAGTTCTTGTACAAGAAGAAAAATAAATGGAGTAAGGTTTTTATGAGTCCATCTTCAAATGAGTCCATTGGCCAAAAAATCCATAATATTTTTGGCTCATACGCTAAACTATATTATCGTGACTTATTCACGTCACTTTCTGAAATTTTATGGACGTCCCATAATATCCTCGAATTAAAAAATAAATCCACAAGTTAATGCGCATTCAAGGAAGAATAGTCTCAATATTAATTCATATTGAAGGAGGTGAGTCGGAGCTCTAGCTCATTTAACCTGGCCTACCAGATGGTTTTTAGAATATTCTAACCCATAATCCAATAACTGATTCCTCATTCATAAAAGCTGAGCACAACAACTTCCTGCACCAATGCATTCACCTTCTGCAGTAGATGTCGAGATTGAAATTCTACCACCAAGAAATTGACAACTTTCACTTGTACTTTTCCAGTCTGTTTTGCATCCTGCAAAATCAGCATCTAAGTAGCGTATTAGCTTAAAATCTGATTCTCTCGGATATCACAAACCAAGATTTATGGTTCATTTGAGATGCTGCAAAATTAGCATGAGTAGCCTATTAACTTAAAATCTGATTAACCAAATTATTCAGGCCCATTATGCAAGCGTAACACATTTAACACTACTCCATTTATATGCACATAAATTAGATGCTGAAAAATAACAAAGATACATAACTTATAAATATGTGTGTGTGTTTGTGAGAGAGGGAGAGATTTTTGATGAGGATTTCTATGGAGAGAGAAGTCCTTGGAAGTGTAGTCGCACTGTCGCTGAAATATATATCAATATCGTAGTTCCCTTACAAGCTAATACATGTTGGATATGTTGTTGTTGTTGTTAAAGTAGTTATGTAATACTACTTTACCAGAAGTGTATCACTATCTTACAGTACTATTGTCCACGCAACAATAGGAGATGCTCCAGGATATGGCGTATCTACTTTTCTGAGAAAAGAAATTCCTATGGCGTATCCACTTAGTACTACTTCCTTATGAGCGTATGCTTTACATATTGGTTTGTTAAAGACGTACAAAATAGTTTCCAGACGAGATTCTTACATGAGTTTGATACCTTGAGCGCGTTCATGAGAGCCATTATTTAGGGAACACTTCATCGCTGGTAAGTATTTTAAAAATTCTATCCTAATAATGAGAATTTTGAACTCTCACTTCACTTTTTAAACCATTAGTGAGATAGACTAAGTTTCAATTTTTTAGACCAAATTAACCAGATCATACAGTGAATTTATTAGCGTATCTCTTAAATATGAAATTAAAATTGTTGATACACAACAAACACATAAATCGAGTCTTCTTTACTCTTATAAATAAGACTCTGTTCTTGATTGCTAATGTTGTTGGTCTAAATATCACTAATTTGAAGTATAGTTATATATTATATTAGTTTTTCTATACACATGGCTTGGAAATTAATGGAGTCTTAGAGGGATAAGACTATCTTATACGTGGCTTTTGTAGTAATGGCACCACAAAGGGGTAAGATTGAGTTATTAATTGACGGAATGCATATTCTAGAAAAGAAAATCCTTTGTGAGATTGTCCAAGAGGTACGTCAAGGGATGAAAACTGTTCATTTGATACGTGACAGTGTAAAGCATGTCCGTGCAATATGTTACATTGTGTATCCTATGACTTCTAAATTTGATAAAGATGAACTCTTTGGATTACTCTCCAACTTGTGAAACGTGGTAAAAGTTAGCGAAATGGCATCCGATATGTCATGGATATGTAACACGTTTATGAGTAAGAGTATCTTCTATGAATCTTTATATAGTATCAATTGGTGTGACTAGTGAATGTCTAAAGTCTATCTGTGATATAAAGTACGTACATATTTAATCGGCATTTTGGGTGCTCCTTTCCACTACAAGAAAAATGCCAAAATATACCACCAGATCAAAAGGTTTTGGGGGTTAATCGGTAAGTTTTTGAGTCAAAACCTACCGATTCGATGAGTAAGAATTGCTCAAGTCGGAATTGACCCTGAAAAAATTAATGGTTTCTTTCTAAATGGCCCAGCATGCCAAATGGTTGTCCATGTGGCGAGCCACTTAGACAGTAAAATGGCCAGCCACCTGGCATGGAACCCAGACACATCACTTGCAAGGTCAAGTGCCATTTCAAATATTTGTGATCCACGGAGGTTGACTTGTCTTACCACGTATCGTGGATCCTATTCACGGGACTTTGCCACTTCATATTTGACATGCCAAGGCATATTTCCTACCAAAATTTTGGTCTGTAATCGGTAAGTTCTACCGGATTTCCTACCACCATTTTCATTTTCTACTAGTTATAACCTATCACATTCATCATTTTTCTGTGTTTAAAATGGTAAGTGTGGTAGGAAAAGTGCAGGTAGTTAAGATTTAATGTTTTTCCTTATGAAAATAAATTTTTTTGGTTATTTTCTTCAAAAACAATTGTGCAATTCACAATTTACCAAACTCAATCACAACCTGTAATATTATAAATTCATGACTGGTAACTAAAAGTAAATGCTAAAGAATAAATTTTTTAATAACATTCACAAAGTAGAGCAAATAGTTCTCCACTAAGCTTATAATCAACCAACAAAATATCAAATATCCAACAAAAAATATTATTTTCTGATATAGTTACCGGACACTAGTACTAGTTCTCCGACAAGTTCAAAATCATGTTCGTACACCAAACATCAAATATCTAATTAAGTCAACATATTTGGATAGAGTTGTTGGGAACTACTATTGTAGGGTTTCTTGCATACATAACAGAGGAAAAACGCGAAAAACCATAATAAAAATTAGAATAAAACGAACCCTTCACAAGATCCATGCGAAGACAAAAGATTTAATTTGGAGATTAAGAAAAAAATACCTTAAGAAGCTTTAAAAGTTCATTAATGGAAGAATAATGGAGATCCAAAACTTTTTCAATCACCACTATCAGTGTCTACACGAATGCTTGAACTCAAGGATCAGATGGGTACTAGCACAAAATCGTTTCTTCTTGCTCTATCCCTCTTCTCTCTTGGTGGGTAGGATTTTTAATAAAGTCTAACCTCTAAAAATCAGCCACAAGAAACATTATATAAATAGTAGAAAAATAAAGTATAACACTTAACTAATTAGGAGTTATTATTAATTTGAAATTTCTATTTGTATTATAATTAAGTCTCACTTAATTATTTAACAATTGAATTATAGAATTAATATTATTAAATTCGAATATCATTAATTATCCAATTATTTAAGTCATACTTAATTAATATCATAAATAATTCGAATTACTTTAATTTAATTTAAATCCGAATTTAAAGTAAATAATCCTTCAAGCAGTCTTTCTGTGTGACCCTATAGGTTATTATTACGTTGGCAACGAATTTTAAATCTAATTTAAAATCTTAAACAATGATCAGCATCTAGTAATACATCACTGCTACCCAAGTAATAATAATTAAATCAATAATTAGAGTAAGCCTTTCGTGAATAATGTTCCATGTAATATAATTCCTTTAACAATATATTACAGATTAAACTCGAGACATGTTATGTGTCATCCTTTTCATAATTTAATCTAGGTTTCCTGATCGATGAGTAGACTATCTTATTCAAATTAACATTTGAGCACGACCGTGCATTTCATAGTCTATCTCAAACAAAAGGCCAATAATATCACTCCTAATATATATGAGGGTTAAATCCATTCTAAATCATTCATATTTCTTATACAATTCATAATATACCCATTGTGCACTTTTATCATTACCCGGTCAAATGTAACTTTTAATGTAATCAAAGTATATTAATTCTCGTATAAAATATATTGATTTCAGGTCTAAGGATCATTACATCATTGTTACTATGAGAATTACTTATGACACTTTGAACATGTAAAATCTCACTGCGGGTTAATACAAAACCATGTACCTTTACATGTGCTTATGTTTTTTACTTTAGTACACTATACCTATGATCAATGAGATGTGATACTAGTATTTATGCATTATTATTGTGCCTAAATAATAATACTCGACTAGGGACCTTTAGGATTATCGATACTATTCTCATAATCTTATTTCTAAGTCACGTACTTAGAGATATAGAATGCATATCATATTTCAAAGACATTTATAATTCTAACATATATATCGCAGTAAAAATAGAAATAATAAATAAATAAAGAATAATCGATAGAACATAATTAATTATTAATAATTCCAGCGTCTTTAACTAAAACATAATAGTGTTATCTCTAGAGCACAAATACTAACAACTATTTCATTCACAAATGCTATTTACTCTTGATGTTGATATAAATGCCAACATAAAATATACACACAAACCATACAAATTTAATCTTATTTTCAGAAATAAAAATAGTAATTATAAATATGGATTACTTGACAAAAATAAATGCATTAAAGAACTTAAAATGAGATTGATGAAAAAAAAATCCTCCTCTTATTCTTCATAAAATTTTATCTTATCTTCATAATTTTAACACCACATAATACAAAAGTAAAAAGGTGGATGGGTTGAAAATTTCAAACCGGGCTATTACTATCGATATTTGTAGGAAATAACCATGATAATTGGTCCAAAACAAAACGTGCATTGTTGATATTGTGGATAACGGGGACAAACCAAACTCAAAACCTACTAAATGTGGTAGGTTTTACTTTTATACCGAATATGGTAGTGAATGATCCTAGAATAATAATATTATTGTTTTGCTTTAAAAAATTGTTAATTAATTCGAAAAATGTGAGGGCTGATGATATGAGGGTAAGGTCGTAGCGGTGTAAAAATACTGTTAAACCCTAACACATTTCGTCATGGTTTCAGTTTCCTACCAAATATGATTAGGAAATGGTTAAACCACACCTTTGTCGTTTAAAAAGTGAAGGGGGCTAGTGGTGTAGAGGGTGGGTTAGCATCATAAATAGAACCTACCGAATGTGGTAGGTTTTACTTTCCAACCCAATATGGTAGGAAATGACCCTGGAATAATGATATTATTTTTATTTTAAAAAATTATTTATTACGTTAAAAAATGTGAGAGCTGATGACATGTAGGGTGGGGTCATGCCGATGTAAAAATATTGTCGACGCCTACTAATGTTGGTAGATTTATACTTTCTTACAAATTTTTCGTAGATTTTGATGTTAGCATATACAAAAATTTGGCCCCACCAAGATCATTTCCTACGTTTTTTGTACAGGTTTAAAATAGTCAATCTATTCTTACCAATTTTTTATAAGATTTAGTCGGTAAATTTGATGTATTGCTCGTAGTATTCGTAACATTGTTCAAATTAATTTATTTAAACTTTCACCCTGAGTCTTAATTCTCCTGTATTTAGTTTGAAAAATCTTGATTTTTTTTTGTTGAATAACATAAGAGAAGGGAGATGACCATAAATTAACTAAATTGACCAAAATTTATTTACAGCTCCCAAATATTGACATGTTTCAACTTTGTCATTCTTAGAAGCGGGAGACGGTTTGTTAATTTTTATATGCATTAAATAAATTTTGAGTTTAAAATAAAAAATGCGCATTTATGTAATAAATTATAAAATATCTAAAATTAATAGAAATTCAAGTAAAGATTGGTAATAGTTGGTTGGGTGAAAGTCCAAAATAACACAATTCTACGTAAAGTTTCCCAAAATAACTACGGACAAGAAGTTTGTCCAAAATGATCAAATATTCACACATTTCAGAAATATGTACCCAGTTACGAATACAGCCAATGCATATACTGTGCTTGCTTATAAGTTCTTAGTTTCTTTTTTTATTTGCTTCGAAGGACACGCATGACAATGATGCGAGTTTATTTTCTTGCGTACATCTTGTTTCGAAAGACACGCATGACAAGGATGCGAGTTTATTTTCTTGCGTACATCTTGCTTCTTGCGTACATCAAATGGGTATATTAACCTTTTTGCACATGCATCAAATGCGTAAGTGGTGCCCGAATTCTACAACGCCTGATACATAGACGACCTATGACGATTTACCGATATCATCGCAATCAACTCCATCATCCTTCTGGTATCAACACCAAACCATACACTCTGCATTTTTTCGTTCACTGCAAACTCCAAAATCCTGTACTAAATATAAGCACTGAAAAATTCAATTTTAAAATCCTAGTCTATTACTTATATACAATAGCGTTAATATAATACAGTCTTCATATATAGATAATACTTATAAACCATCACAATTCTTATCCTATAAGTATAACAATTATAAAGAAATCCCAAAATATGAAATATGACATTAACTGACAAAACATCGACAAAACAGTGCTAGTTTTGTAGAGAAATTGACACGGATCTCGTTTTGAAATTTCACGCATAATTGGAACAGTGATGAAGTAGGTAGTTGAAGTTGAGAAAAGAAGAAAGTGTATGCATGTGTATATATTTACGGCATGTATAACATATTAGAGAGAGAAATTAATAATTCAAAAGATGGAATTAATGATTCAAAAAATGGAAGTGTGGCTAATTTTAATTTAGGTAATTTTAATTTAGGTACACGCATTTCTTGAATGCGATGAGTAATGGTAAGAAAGGGCATCTTTACTGACAGTTGGTAATTTGGGCTGTTATGTCATATTTTTATGTGAATTTGGTCAGTTCCTCTAGTTACTTTACAATAATTTATTTTATTTTTCTAATTTTATTTGGTTAAATATAAGTTTATTACAATAACATGTAATTCAATTATTTCACAATAAAATTATTAAAAAAGATACTGAACTAAATGCTTGTTTGACATTTCTTATTTCCATACGCAAGTTAATTATATTCAGAAAATATGTATTTATGAAATTTTCTAAAAGTAAGTGACTTAATTTTTATTGTAAAAATAATTATTCTTAATTTTTACTATAAATACTTACATTTTAGAAAATATGTAAGTTTGAAATTAAAAAAAAAAATTTACTGAATTACTTACATTAGTGAACTCCGAACGGGGCTTGGAACTATTCCCCGACTCTTTGGCTATGAGAGATTAAACAAGCTCCGGTTACAATCATCAATGTATGTAATCGAAAGTAAAATCACAAAAAAAATTCCTACACATGTATTTTTCGATCTTGTATTTAAACTAGTTAAATCTTTATAATATGTCCTACGACTACAAGCACCTTATACTTAATTTATTTGCTATGTTATCAATTAATTAATTAATTTATTTATTTATTTATATAAAAATTACGTTTGGAGTGTGTTGATGCTAGAGGCACCAAATGTCTTCAACATTCCAGAAATTGTCATTCAAGTCTCCACTCATCCACTGATTGTTTTGCTGCTCCATTGCCTGGAAAATGAGCTCTTGGTCGTAGCAGCCAGAGGGACTAATCAGGGATTCCATATGTATTCCGTGCTGACCGCGATCAGCCTGTTCGTAATTTGGACTAGTACCCGTAAGAGGAGCATGCTGAAGATCGTTGGAGAAACAATTAGTGAGATCCGTGTTTAAAGGAGCTGTCATCATATTTGAACGTTCGGAAGCGAGGCTAGAATTAGGTTTATGCAGTTGAACAGAGTTGCAAATAGTATCACTACTAGCTTGTGCATGTTCCTGTGGCATGGTCACTTGATGAGGTGATCCAATAATATTATCGATGTTGTTATCAATGTAGTTTAAGGCTGTGGAAGAAAGGTGGTGTTGGGGATTTCAAAGGTAATTGTCATGGCAGAGGCAGCTTGAATTCTTTCGGCTAATCTTGGCATCCATAGGTAACGTATGGTGTCCTTGAATTGTTTGCTATTAACGTCACACTTGAGCTGTTTTGCGTGCTTTTTTACTCGTTTTGTCCAATAATTCTTTATCTCATTGTCTGTTCGTCCTGGTAAATGTTGTGCTATTTTTGACCATCTGTCATTATTAATCACCACAATTATCATCAAAAATTATAATTTGTAAAAATCAATGTTAGAATCTTAAGAATTAACATATAGTATATATATACAGTTAGAAATACAGCTAGGCACTAAAGAAAAAGGTTAGGTTACCCGTTGCCCCAACGAGAGTGAAGTTCCAAAATTAGAAGTTGTTCTTCAAGGGTTTGTTGGAATTTAATCTTAAACTTACTATTTAAGTATTTGTTTATGTGTTTTTGAATTTAAAGTTTTAAAGTTGTTGTTAATTAGCATGACTAGCAGCAAGAATAAGTCAGATGTAGTTGAGGGTTTTTAGGAGTTGGTGGATCAATATTAGTAGTTTGAACTAGTGTGGATGTTATTATTTGTTCTCCTATTTTCATGCCACCACGTTGGGTGTGCAGATTGTATTAATACGTTCATGTATTCAGTTTTTATTTATCAATGAGAAGTAGTAGCATTTTCTTTTCCGCATAGACGAGTGGCCAACACATACATACACCAGTATACACCGGTTAATTCACTACATTTGGTATCAGAGCTATGGCGCATCTGTTGGCGATGTAAGCTCACAGGAAGGTCGTGAGTCCAGCAGGTTCATGCAGTCTCACTTACGGTGGTGCCAATCGTAGGTGTGGTGGTCCTGGGGTGTGCTTCTGGAAGTGGTCCAGCAGTTGCTTG
>PHNY01106894.1:0-16767 GCA_003724115.2 Anethum foeniculum | reverse complement strand
CGGCCTGGTGGTGCCCCAATAGGTTCATCTATTGGTGGTGAAGTACAATATGGTGATGGTCAGAGATGCAGTCAGGAGGGCTGTGGTCCTGCTGCTGTAGGTAAATCTGGACTGTGTTTTTACATGGGGTGGAAAGAGGTGCACAGAGGAGAAATATACAGAAGTGCCATACGGGCAAAGAAACAACGTGCCACACGGGCAAACAAAAGGCCATACGGGCTCGGTTAAAAACCAAACAGATTTAGATGGTTGCCAGACGGGTAAACAAAAGTGCCAGATGGACAAGATAGAGTGCCAGATGGGCAGAATTTTTTGAAAGCCAGATGGGCTAAGTTTAAGTGTCAAATGGGCAGAGAAGTTGAAAGCCAAACGGGCTAGTATGAAAACGAGACGGGCTAAGCCAAACGGGTTCATGACAAGTTTAAGATTAAGGGGGTGATTGTTGGAATTTAATCTTAAACTTATTGTTTAAGTATTTGTTTATGTGTTTTTGAATTTAATGTTTTAAAGTTGTTGTTAATTAGCATGACTAGCAGCTAGAATAAGTCAGATGTAGTTGAGGGTTTTTAGGAGTTGGTGGATCAATATTAGTAGTTTGAACTAGTGTGGATGTTATTATTTGTTCTCCTATTTTCATGCCACCACGTTGGGTGTGCCGATTGTATTAATACGTTCATGTATTCAGTTTTTATTTATCAATGAGAAGTAGTAGCATTTTCTTCTCCGCATAGACGAGTGACCAACACATACGACGAGTGACCAACACATACATGCACCAGTATACACCAGTTATTCACTACAGGGTTATGTTTCCACGTCTAACGTCTGAATGTAAATAATTCAACCATCTTAATCTGCAGCTCTTTCCGGTTCTTTTCAAACCTGCACTTTCATATAAACTTTATTAATTAGTACATAACAGTTTGATATTACAACAAAACACACACATTAACCATGGAAACATATATATGTGACGTGATGCAAAAAAGTACCAGCAGAACGAGCAAGAGAATCCCAGAGACCTTCGCCATGTTGGAAGATATTATTAATGAGTGCAAAGTCTTCTTCCACAGTCCATGGACCTCGTCGCAGCGCTCCACTCGTCATCATCTCTCTTATATTTTCTCACCTTTAAGTAAATAACTTATGATTATATCCATACATAACGGTGCTAGAGTTGTCTTTATAGGAGAGAGCAGGAAGAAGAGAAAATTGGGTTTGGTCTTGAGGATAAAGAAAGTGGGAGATATATAAATAGGGTGGGGCAAAGAATAGTAAAATTAGGTGTGTGGGGTGGAAGGAGACCTAGCCGCTATGACAACTTGTAGATTATATTGGTTTTCTATATCTTGTTCGCTCAATCATTTTTAGCAATCACTTAAAACTCGTTTTACATTCGTGTTACTGTTGGTGGAAGAATATCAGGGAGTATTATATTCGAAGCAATAAACACGATTCAGTTAAATATTACTTTATTGGCGAGGGATCCTTACCTGCAGGGTACGTGATTATCTTTTAAATAAAGGGCCATTTAAGCGAGTTTTTACGTTATGTATATTTAATTTAAATTTAGCTAATTTAATACGTCGATCAAGCATCAGTAGCATCTTGGACACTGTATGTTTTGTCACATGAGTTACATATATAACAACTAACATACAAACTAATATATTATGGTTTAAGACCTAAGAATATTTGATTCTACCGTGTATCTAGCTGTATATATTTGTCTGATTTTTTTTTCAGTGATATGTTACACAAAGAATCAAAACCTAAAATTACCTTTTTAAGTTAAAAGCCAGATCAGAAACAATTCTCTGAGAAATGCTAGAGTCCCCGAAAACGTTCCCGAAATAATTCCCGAATGCTGAGTTGTAGTTTTGTAATTGGTTGTTCTTCTATAAATGAAATAGGTCACTCGTGCATTAATATGAATTTCACAAATAAAAAAATGACACGTATCATTTAAGAAAGTTTTTGAAATTATTTTCGGGGTATGCAGCATTGCTCTTTTGTATATATTCTGTTCAACTGTTCGAGTAAATATCCCCCTCCTTGATTTATGAAAAGTACTGTAGTTGCTTAAAAGAGGGGACTGGCAGCTGTAAACAAGGATACTGAGAAACTCAAAAATGTAGACAACACGACACACCTCCTTTAATATAGTAAACAAAGAAGGATCCCGGAGTCCCATGTCTCACTCAATTTTTTCCATTGCTCCTGTTACTTCGTATTTTCGTAGTCTCAATTATTTTTCAAATTTTTAAATATTTATTTAGTTATAATTAATTTAATTTCTAAATTAATTATTTGCACTGTGATAAATTATCTCCAATTAATTACAGAAAATATCCTTTAACGATATTTTTCAAATCAGGAAGGTATCCTAATTTAACAAGATAAAATTAACTAATTCCAATACATCCCTCAAAAATCGTAAGGGATTAAAAAACCACATACTTTCACAGAACTGTATTGGTTTAATCCTATAAATATAGGTACACAGACATCTTGAAAAAGGATCTGACACATATAACAAGTCGAGACACCTCTCAAGTCCAGCCCCAAACATCTAAAAACTCTTCATCCCCTATTTTAACATATTCGTTATTTCAGCAACCTCCGAAATTTGTTATCACCAAATTCCTCCGTTAACAGTTCCATTCATTATTATTTTTATTATTTTATCCATGAATTCCGATTGTGCGATTAGGGATGTCAACGGATTGGTTTGATTCGGATTTGACAAAAACTAATACCGTATCAAATATTATTTTAATTAAAATTAAATCCGAACCGTATCAAATTGAAAATCAACACGAACTGCTGGTTTTCGGTTACGTTCAGGTTTGAAGCGAAACCCAAATATTATAAAGAAAATATCAAAATAAATATCTAAAAAATAAATTCATTAATAAGTCTTTTGTTCGAAAATTAAAATATCCCCAAATTGTTGCAAACATATTAAAATATATATAATTAAATTTTGGCAATTATATAAATTATTTCAGTAATACTTACTTGCTTATTATTCATACTTAATTACTTTAGTAGGTTGTCTTTCTCATTTTACGTGTGTTTCATTTCAAGTTAGTAGATCTTCCTTATAGCATCTAACAAACTCTTAATTCATTCCAACTATTTTATATTTAGTTACTCAATTAAATTAAGTTATCATGTGATTATTTCTTAATTTATATAAAATATGTTATGTAAATATATAATAATAGTATATTAAATTTAATATATCGGGTCCAGTTAGGTTTTCGGTTAGGTTTCGGTTCAAATCGGGTCCGGATATTATGGTCGGGTTTAGATTCGGTTAGCGTAAAACCACACACAAACCAAATTCAATCGATTTTTAAAAATAAAAATCAAACCCGTAAGAATTCGGTAAAAACTGCTCGGTCGGTTCAGAAAATTTTGATATTCCTTTTTGCAATACCACTACTACCCTATAATAATTTGCACCTTGTTTTGTTTATATCTGTAGTCTTTAACATAATATATTCTATACATAAAATATGGGTCAATATTGTATTACTATGACATAAATAATAATAATAATTATTATTATTATTATAATAATTATAATAATAATTATAATAATAATAATAATAATAATAATAATAATAATAATAATAATAAATTTATACTACATATAGCTATCCTTCTATACATATTTGATATGTGTCAAAAATAATCCTAAATACATAATTAATGTTGCACTGATTAAACCTAGCATGGTTCAATGAATAGGTCCAGTTTACAAGGCCTGAAACACTAGTTATTCATCAATTTTGTTATTAATAAAAGGGCTAATTAGCAGCCTAATAAATATGTCCAAATAAGGATCTATTTCTGTAGAAGTGGCCTTCAAGGCACCCAAACGTATAAGGAATCTGACTACATTGTCGCACTCCAAAGCCCAATGAGAAATAGAGAGTTGCCCACCAAGTTCCCCAACCTAACGCAATTCTTAGACTTTCAACATCTATATATAGGGTCTTACCACTCATTTCAAGAACTACGTTTTAGACTTAATCCTAAAAGAAGGACATACAAGCCACTTCGTCCTTGGTGTACCCTTGTGTTATAGCCCCGAGGGCGTCACCAAAAACTATGTTTTAGTTTTATCGTTGACATTCACCAAGGTACATAGGCATCTTGTGAGGGCAGACTTGATTCACGAAACACAAGCACGAATATTAAAACTCAAAGCTCTCATACACTAGCAATAAATACACCATAATTTTTTCATCCATAAAAATATTATAATAGTTGAAACATTAAAAATTTGGTAGTCGGTCGGTCGATACTTAAATTTTCATACTTTCACTCCCTTTATTATATAATTTAATACTTACTATAACTTTTTTTTCTTAATATTTGGTACTTAGTTTTTTCCTCACTTAACCTGAAATAAAATATAAGTATATAGGATCTACTTATTTAATTATATTTATTATTTAGTTCTTTATATTTGGTACTTAGTTTTTTCTACTAATCCCAAAATATGAGATAAATACATCGGATCTACTTATTTAAAGTTTATTATAATAGTTTCACCTATTTTATAAATTTTTCTAATTAAATCACATTAAATTATTTTATTTAAACACATTTTTAGAGTTTACTTATTTTGAGACCTATTTTCATGATTATAATTATTTTAAAATTTTATTATAATCAAAATATATTAGGAATCGGGTGTTTTGATGATAAGTCAACACTTAGTGTATTTTTGTATAAGTTAACTTCTATAACTATCAAAGGATAGCCATCCTATAGGATATCCGTTGATGGAGTAGCTTATCAACTGATAAGTATTTTTGTAGCATATTCACTTAGTCTTAGTAGCTTATCAACTGATAAGTATTTTTGTAGCATATTCACTTAGGCTTCGTTTGGATTAGGGGTTGAGGTGGGAGGGGTTGGGTTAGGTTAGGCTGGGCTAGGTTGGGTTTGGTTGGGTTAGGTTGAACTGAACCCCTACTTTGTTTGGATAAAAGGGTTTGGGATGGAGGGGTTCAACTCTTACATTGTTTGGAATTTGGATTAAAAGTTGAGTGGAAGTTGGGTAAACAAAACTTGTTTTTTTTTAATAAAATAAAATAAGTTTCTTATTTAAAATTTTAAAAGTTGAAAAAATAAGATTTTTTTTTGAGAATATCTAAAAAAAAATAAAAATAATTGAAATTGAAATGTTTTAATAAATATTTAAAAAATATAAATTTGTTATAACGAAATTAAAAATAAATCAATTAACAATCAGTTTAGAATCCCGCTTAAGTCAAGTTGGACAATATGTATAGGATGGTGTATGTACAGGCGAAGTTACATCGTTTACTTGCATCCGTCCAGAGAGAGAAAGAGAGAGAGAGGGAGTGAGAGAGAGCGGAGAAGGAGAGAGAGAAGGTAAGAAATTAGAAAGAGGATGGAAAAGCAGAGCAAGAAGCATCACTAACACCCCGATCTGGGGTGTTGGAGATGTAAAACTTTTATATTAGAAAGTATCTCCCTCCAACCCTCCTGTAGCCCCCGCTGAACCCAACCCATGTCCTAATTATTTTTCCCAAACGTGGTTCTACAGAGCCCGACCCGACCAAGCCCAGCCCAACCCCCTTCAACCTCCCAACCAAACAGAGCCTTAGTCTTAAGTTAGCAGTTGATAGACTAGTTGATCAATTGATAAATCATGTTTGTTATCAATGGATGTATAGAATAGGTAGGCAGTTATAAATACTTAATGCCTTTTACACAAGTGAAATGACAATTAACGGGGAAGGTTCAATGTATTAATATATAGAAGATAAAGACTATCAACAAATAACCATCAATGTATGATCAGAAGAATACCAGATAGAACTTCAATTATCAATTGATAGTGACTTAACAGTGGATAATGGGACAAATTTGACAGATCACTTGGGAAACTCGAAGAAGAAACATTCCATTTCCATACAAGCAAATTGGAGGGATAAACAAAGCAATCTGTTCCAAAAAATTCTATCCAATTTGAACAAGTAACATGAAAAGGAATGCTGAAGCACTTTACTAGACCTAGAATATTGTAAATTTTTGTAGTCTAGTGAAATGTATCTTGATTGTATATAAACCAAGTTAGCAGTGTTAGAACTCAAGAAATAGAATTTACATAAGTGTATTATGAGAGTATAGTTGAGAGAGTTCTTGAGAGCGAATACTGTAAAAGAAGCTGTGAGACTACTTTGTAGTTTACACAGATTATATCTTGAATATACATCTCAGGTGGTAAACTCAAACAAATCACTTGGTTGAATTATCAGTAAATAACAAAATATTCATAACAAAAATTATATATAAATAAAAAAAATTAAAATTAACATATTAAAAATAACACTTGTATGGGATATAATATAATAATAAAGAACGATATAACATCATATCTTCCTCCTTTTTTCTTGTAATCACCAAGCAGTTCTTCTAACGACTTTTCAACGGATAATTCAGATAGCTAGTTATCAAATATTTTAATTTAATTTCATTCACAAATATAATGTTTTGGTTTTTTAATCGACAATTACTACAAGAAGAATGGGTTTTTCTTACCGTCTTTTTCCAACCGGCCATTACCTACTGAATCATGTTAAAAGATCATTTCCTACCCCACATGACACTGGTAGTAAATGCAACACCATTTCCTATCGAGGGCAGTAGGAAATGACTCAAGTGGGACCCACTTAGCTACTTCAATATTGTTAGCACGGCTAACATCAACGAAATGGTTTCATTTTTGTCAAATATTTCCTACCAACCCCTTAGTCGGTTTTAAGTGCAACATTTGTCGGCGTGTTTAATAACTGTAAAATAAAGTCATTTTTCTTAAAGCATTTCCTACCCTTCCGGTTCGGCAAGAAATGGTCCTTCCATTTAATTAGTAGATGTTAGGAATCATATGTATTTTTGTCGACATCTAAAATACATAGCATAAATTTTGTCTATGTCATTTGTAGCAATCAACGGCTAGTCACCCTAAAGGTTAACCATTAATATGGTAACTTATCAATAGATAAGTTAATTGTAACATTTTCTATGAGATTTTGTTATAGCCATTGATATTATTATTCATTAGAAGTCATGTTGACTCAATGTATAAGTAGAATAGGATGGCTAATTGTAAATAAAAGATGCCATGTAACTCTATCTATGTGAAGTGAGTCTCAAGGGCTAATGAAAAACAATATCAACGACTAGAGCTGATCAACGGCTAGTCTACTCAATTTAACGACTAAAGGACAAAAACACTTTCAACGGTTATAGATTTCTGTTAGCCATTGATAGTGACTAAACAACATCCATTGAATGAGAACTGAAAAAGCACATAGGTTGAAGGGAAACTCAAATGAAAAATGGAAGCCAAGAAAAAAATTCTAATTGCTTGAAAACTCGAAGAAGAAGAAACATTCCCTTTCAATATAAGTAAATTAAAGAATTCAAAAATGCAATCTGTCAAAGACAAATTCATCCAATTTGGCCAACTCACATGAGAAGGAATGCGGAAGCATCTTACTGCACCTAGATTACTATAAAACTTTGTTGTCTAGTAAAATGTATCTTGGTGTATTTATAAACCAAGTGTAGTAGTGTTAGTACTTAAGAAATATAGGTGTTTCTTAGAGCATTTGAGTGAGATATATCTTGAGTGAGAACACTGTAAAGCAGCTGCAAAATTACTTTATGATTTGCAGATTATTTTTTCAATATACTTCTCAGGTGGAATTATCAAATAAGCCACCTGAAATTTTGAATTTTGTGTTTCTAATTTTAGTTTTCTATCTTTCCATTCTCATTACTTTGAAAACAAAAAAAAAAGTTAAAGAGTTAGTTATTCGTATTCACCCCCCCCCCCCGTCTATAAATCCCCTCATTGATTGTTAAGGAATAAGAATTGGTAACAGAGCAGGCCTTCAACATACAGAAGGCGTAAAGAGCATAAGCTAAATAATCAACAATAGGATTCGAAAAATTATTTAACAAGATGATGGAACCATTAGTCCAGATAAAGTTGTTCTAAAGGATCCGAAAAATTATTCCTTGGAAGATCATGAAGAAGTTAACAAGGACAAGAAGACCATGAACATTCTGTACAATGGTATTGATTCTGACATATTTGAAAGTGTTATTAACAGTAATACTGCCAAAGAAGTTTGGGACACTATTCAAATATTATATGAAGGGTCTGAACAAGAAAGAGAAAATAAGATGCAGCTACTCATACAGCAATATGAGCACTTTTACTATATTTCTGGTAAAGGATTGAGTGGAATATTTAACAGATTTAAAATGCTGTTGAATGGATCAAAACTGCATGGAAGAGTATATCAATTTAAAGACTCAAACTTGAAGTTCTTAACGTCTCTTCTAAAGGAAAGGAAAATAACCACTATTTCAATCAGGAATTCTTATGATTATAAAGACTTTAATCTTGACAGATTGTATGGTGTGTTAAAAACTTATGAGCTGCAGATGCAACAAGATGAAGAGATTGAAAAAGGGCAAAAAGAAAAAAAATTCTATTGCTCTTGTTGCATCTAGTGAGACTGAATAATCAGATAGAACCAGGAGTGGAATCTCTAAAAACAAAAGTGGCACATGAGTCAAGGCCTCTAAGCGTTAAAGGAAAATAGAAGGCTGTTGAAGAGGATGGTGATTGTTCAACACAAGAAGAGTTAAAGACTTAGATGAACACTTGGCATTTCTGTTAAAAAGATTTTCAAATCTCAAGTTTAAAAGAACTAAATCATTCTCCAAACCATTGAGAAAGGACTCTCAACACAATAAAAGTCTTGTTGATAGATCTAAGTTCAAATACTACAACTACGGAATAGTTGGTCACTTTGCAAATGAATGCAGAAAGCCTAAAGCTGAGAAAAAGGAAAAGAGCGCTGAAGCTGTAGATTACAAGAAGAAGTATTTTGAGCTTCTCAAACAAAAATAGAAGGAATCCATGCCATCACAAAGGAAAAGGGCTAGGGCTTTTGATGAAGAAACAGACTATGTCAATCTTGCACTTATGGCCAAAGAAGATGATCAAAAAGCAAGCTTAGCTAGCAATCAGGTAATCACCACCAATCTTTCTAAACTTAGCAAAGATGAAAATACTATCAATGATATGTCTTCAGAAATGTATAAATTGCATGTCACTCTTAAATCTCTCACCAAGGAAAATGCTACAATAAATAGCTCTAATACCCTGTTAAATGAGAGAAATGCTTTGTTAGAAACTCAGTTGTTAGAATTGCAAAAAGATAAGAAAGATTGTCAGATTGCTAGTGATGACTTGTTAGTTGTTTTAAAAAAGAGATGAAATCCATAAGAAACAACTAGAAAGAGAACAGTAAGTAATTTCTAGGTAGAAAGAATCCAGGAATGTTGCTAATAATATCATTAATCTTCAAGGAGTTGAGTCCTTCTATGAAAACACATGGAAAGAAGAAACTTAATTAAGAAGAAGGTCTCACTACTAATGATGATCATCTGTTGACTGTTGACTGTTGACGCATTAACGGATGAAAGCTATTCGTTGAACTAAAAATCATCAGTTGGTGAGAAAACCTTAAACAAACTTGATAAGAAGTATGGTCCTCTTAACAAAAACTTTGTTAAAGGAGAGTGCAACAGTACAAATAAATTTGCAAAGGCAAATAGAGGTCACTTGTCTAGTAAGCAATTACAAGTCATGATAGAGTGATTGTGCTCAAGACTTAGGATAAAAGAAAGAACAATAAAAATGGCAAATTAGGGATTAACAAACACAACAACTACACACCTGATAAGTATGCTCCTATGAAAACTTGTATTAAGTGTGGTAGCGTTAATCATTTATCTACTAACTGCAAATCTGTGTCCGTGCAAAATTCTAATGTTCAATTTCCTATGTTTGTACCAGCAATGCCTATGTCTACCATGCATAATATGTCAAACATGTATGTTCAAAATGCTTTTATAAAATTTATTCTTAATTAGGGGTGTAATGGAGCCGAGCCAAGCCCTTCCAGGCTATCTGCTCGAGCTCAATTGAAAAGTTCAAGCATGATCTCGAGCTCGAGTTCGACCAAGCTTTAATTTCAATCTCAAAACTCTGCTCGTAAAAAGTTCGATAGGCTCAAGTTCGGCTTGGAAGCTCAAAACGATTTCACCAAATATTGACAAAAAATCTAAATATGATCAGTTCGACTCGAGTTTGATTCGATTTAATATATAAAATATAAACAAAATATTGAATATTTATATAAGAATATATTTATAAAAAAATTAAATATAATAGAGGCTCGTAAAGCTCGCGAAACTTACGAGCCGAGTAATTTGAAGCTCGAGTTTGACGCTGTAAAAAAATTTAATAGCCCGAGCTCGAGCTCAGCTCGATTATTATCGAGCTGAATTTCAATATTTTACGAGCTGAGCTCGAGTAGATCACGAGCAGTTTGACTTTTTTACACCCCTATTCCCAATCCTTATTATAATGTATTCAGTAATGCCAAAAATATTATGGAACATGCAGAATTTGAATAACATGTATGCTCAACAATTTTCTATGCCTAACTCTTATCAAAATGAGTAATTTGTGCATTCAATTTCTCAAAGACCAACACCTAGGATCAATGTGAATTTGAATCCATTATAGTCTGAAGTGCAAAATGGTACAAGAAAAGGGCTAACAAGGAAGGAGCCGAGGAGACTGGGGTACCAAAATCAACTTGTGATTTGTTTTTAGTGTGTGACAGGGAAAAAAAGAATCTTTGGTACCTTGACAGTGGTTGTTCAAGACACATGACTGGAGATTCTACCCTGCTCACAAGTTTTAAGGAGAAAGCTGGCCATAAAATTACCTTTGGAGATGAGAGCAAAGAATATTCTATGAGATACGACTTGATTTGTAAAGAAAATTTCATCATTGATCAGGTTTCACTAGTTGAAGGGCTAAGGCACAACTTACTAAGTATCAGTCAACTATGTGATAAGGGGTATAATGTGAATTCACAACTGAAGCGCTTATAGTCTCTGATAAGGAAAACGACAATGTGATATTGACCGGATACACAAAAGGGAATGTGTACATAGTAGAATTTAACTCAACAGTTGCAGACTCCATTACTTGTCTTTTCAGCAAAGCAAGCTCAGATGAAAGCTGGTTACAGCACAAGAAGCTGTCACATCTGAACTCTAAGGCTATGAATGATTTAGTAAAGAAAGATTGAGTAGAGGATTGCCTATGGTCTCTGTGATGCATGTCAATTGGGAAATAGAAGAAATCATCTTTCAAAAGTAAGTCAGAATCATTAACTGATAAACCTCTAAAGCTTCTGCACATGGATTTATTTAGACTAGTCAATGTCATGTCAATCTCTAACAAGAAATATTGTATAGTGATTATGAATAATTTTTCAAAATTTACTTAGACATATTTTTCGCACTCAAAGGATGAGGCAAGTAAAATTATTATCAATCACATAAAGATAATCAATAATAATCTCAGTCTTCTAGTCAAAAAGATAAGGAATGACAATGGAACTGAGTTCATGAATTCTTCAATGAGGGAATTTTGTGAAGAAATGGGGATCTATCAAGAATTCTCTTCACCAAGGACCCCACAACAAAATGGTGAAATTGAAAGAAAAAACAAGACTCTAATTGAAGCTATTAAAACAAGGCTTAGAGAATCTAAACTTCCCACATATTTCTGGGCAGAAGCTGTAAATACTGCATGTTATATTCAGAATATATTTTTCATAAATCAAGCTCAAGGTATGACACCTTATCAATTTTTGAAAGGCAAGAATCCAACAGTTGAGTTCTTACATGTCTTTGGGTGCAAAATTTTTGTACTAAGGAACCAAGAAGAACAACTTGGAAAATTAGAAGCAAAGGCGGATGAAGGAATTTTTGTTGGATATTCATCAGGTAAATCCTACGGAGCTTTTAATCTCAGAGTCAACATTGTTATGGAATCTGTACATGTTATTTTTTATGATGAAACGATTCAAGGGTTACTGGATGAAGGATTTCATCATACACTCAAGTTTGAAAATGAGTTTGAATGGACAATTGATGATGGAAGTGATGAGAAAGCTTAATAAATTGAGAAAATGGGACTTAACTCAATTCCAATAATTTCTCAGCAAATGGATGACCTAGCCATTGATAGTCATCTTGAGCCATTTGTTGATACTCAAAATAAACTCTCTGTTGAAGGGAATACTCAGGTATTCGTTGATAGATCAATTAGAGGTTCATCAACAACTAATCAATTAAATTTACCAGAGTCCATAAACTTAGGGGAGCTTCTCAAACTCAAAGTACTCATTCAAGACATGTATGTCCATATGATGTAAATGAAGCTACCTCATCCAGATCAAATTTACCCCCTTAAAGAAAATGGACAAGGGATCATCCCTTTGAACTTATTATTGGAGATGCATCTGCAAGAGTTTATACAAGAAGAGCAACTCAAGAACATTGCTTGTATAGCAGTTTTTTATCTCAAGAAGAAACAAAAAGAATTGAGGATGCACTTCTTGATTCAGACTGGGTCTTAGCCATGCAAGAAGAGCTAAATCAGTTTGAAAGGAATAAAGTATGTAAGCTTGTGCCCAAGCCTAAGAGCAAATCAATAATTGATACAAAATGGGTGTTCAGAAACAAGATGGATAAGAATGACATAGTTAAATGGAATAAATCTAGATTGGTTGCTAAAGGCTATTCTCAAGAGGAAGGAATTGAATTTGATGAAACTTTTGCTCCAGTTGCAAGATTAAAAGCCATCAGAATCTTTATGACATACGCAGCTAAATCAGTTTGAAAGGAATAAAGTATGGAATCTAATGCCCAAGTCTAAGAATAGATCAATAATTGGTACAAAATGGGTGTTCAGAAATAAGATGGATGAGAGTGGCATAGTTACTTGGAATAAAGTTAGATTGATTGCTAAAGGCTATTCTCAAGAGGAATGAATTGACTTTGATGAAACTTTTGCTCCAGTTGCAAGATTGGAAGCCATCAAAATATTTCTGGCATATGCAGCTCATACAAATTTCAAAGTCTATCAAATGGATATCAAAAGTACATTTTTAATGGAGAACTGGAAGAAGAGGTATATGTGGGTCAACGTCCCAATTTTGAAGATCCAAAATATCCAAAATATGTCTTTCTCCTTCTCAAGCACTCGATGGTTTGAAGCAAGCACCTAGAGTCTGGTATGACACTTTATCTCAGTTTCAGCTAGAAAATCACTTCACTAGAGGTACTGTATATAAAACTCTTTTCTATAGAAATGGTAATGGTTATAGTATTTTTGTTTAGATTTATGTAGATGACATAATTTTTGGGTCTACAGATGAAATACTTTGCAAAACGTTTGTCAAACCTATGCAAAGTAAATATGAAATGAGCATGATGGATGAACTTACCTATTTTCTTGGTTTACAAGTTAAACAAGTGAAAGAAGGAATTTTTGTATGACAAACTAAATATATAAATGATTTTTAAAGAAATTTGACTTAATTATTGCACTCTTGCAAAAACACCTATCCTAACTCCGACTAAGATTGAAATGAACACTAACGAAAAGAAAGTGGACACAACAAGCTATAAAGGCATGGTTGGTTCTCTGTTATATTTGACATCTAGTAGACCTGATATAATGTCTGCTACATGTCTAGGTACCAGCACTACGCCAAAAGTGCTTATATGCAATGCTTTTTTATGTGGTAATAGGCGAAAAATGTGTTGCATTAAGCCTATTTTTCACGTATGCAACACAAAAGGGGCGTTGCACCCGCGAGCACTGGATTAGACCCCCTAATGCAACGAAATCTGGACCCAAAAGCAATAGTAAAAAGCATTGCATTGGGGACATACTGCAACACAATTAGCCTGTAATGCAACACCATACCGTTGCCTACGAATTAAACAGGCATAAGACATTAGGAATGCCACATCAGCAATGGGCCCCACAATATCCACGTCAATAATTGGGGCCTAAAATTGCCACGTCATCAACTGCGGGTGCCACATGTGGGACCCCTCATCCACGTCCATAGTTGTGGGACCCATGTCAATGTCAGCATTGTGACCCATATGGTGCCACGTCATCTGTGGGGCCTACCATGACACGTTAGCATTGGTCCCATAATGCCACGCCAGCAGTGAGACCCACATGCTCTAATGCAACACTATGTATTGTCTTCTGCAACACAACAGTAAAATTTTGTTCAAGGCAACGTCAAAAGATACAAAAATGTAACTTTTAATAAGAAAATTTGCAATACCAATTTTGTTTATGCATATCCCATAAAAAATAATCAAATATTCAAACACAAATAGACCATTCTAACAATCCATACACCACCAATCACATTTATTGCAACAAGATGGAAAAATTAATTAACTAGAAGTGAACCGGATACAAGACCACTTTGCATTTCAAACAAAACCAACTACACAGATCTATTGATCAATACACTTGGGGATTATTAGGCACAAAACTACTTATACATATCAAATAAACTAATTTACTTGGATGACTTTCCTTCCTTTGACGGAGACTTTGGCTTGTGTAGTTTTTTTTGGCAACAACACCGCGTTAATATTGATCAAAACACCACTATGAGCAAGTGTAACGCCATCCAATAGTTTCCTAGCTCTTTATTATTCCTCAGCGCTAACAACAAATGTCTAAGGAATGATTCTGGTCTACTTGTTGTCCCTTATTGCGTTTCCACCTTACTCCAAAAACTAAATCAATTTCGGTAACAATTTGCTGAATAAAATTCTCTATATTTTTTAAGTAATTACTGAACACACAAAAAGTGGGAGAAGAGAGAGAGTCACTATATGCTCATTAATGTGAATATTCCATCCACACACAAATAATGCAATTCGAATAGAACTCAACTCATCTAGTGAAAATAGAGGACCCATAAAACAAGGCTGTTGCATAGGAGACATTAACGGACACATCACCGCCTTTCCAACCGGATATTGCAAATCGGCGTTCACGGACCTCCGCATTTCCTTCCACCAAATTCCTTTTTTTCCTTTTCTAGCAGTCTCCATTACAGATATAAATATATGATATATATATGTGTGTGTGTGAACATGCACTAAAATATAGAATAAGAGAAGGAGAGAAATGGGTTTGATTTTGAGATGGAAAAATGGACATGTTGGCGAGTGATGTTGCATTGTCTTGAATCGATGGGATTGGAGGATTAATATGGACTGTTGGATGTTTGTTTATTGGTTCTAATCAACGATGAATGGGTTTTTTTTTTTTTTTTGGTTGATCCGCGTGAATTGTGAACAGCCAATAGCAAGCGTTTGTTTTATTGGTGAATGTTTAAACTTATAACATTTTGACCGCTACCTGTGCAAGCATGGGGTAAAATTATTTGTTAATTGGAATATTAAGGACAGTAAAGAGATTTATATAAAATATATATATAAAATCTAAAAATAGATATTAATTTTAATATATTATATGTCAATTTTTAAGTGAAAATAGGTAACACTTAAAAGTCATTGTACATATTTTGGTTATTCAAACTTATGTTAATTTAAATGTGTTTTGAATAGTGTACAATGATATCATATAAATATGAATACTTTTAAGAAATATTAGGGTCATTAAAGAGAATTATATAAAATATATGTAAAATATAAAAATAGATATTATTTTTAATATATTATATGTCAAATTTTGAAGTGAACTTAGATAACATATAAATGTCAGTTTACATATAAAACTTATTAAAACTTTGGAAAATTAAGAGCACTAAAAATTTATTATTAAACTTATGTTAATTTAAATGACCATTTTGACTAGTATAATATTGCACCATATAAATATGAAACTCTTTCAAAAAAAAAATCACAGCCCTAAAATTGTTAGATATTAACATCTGTATGAATGAATCATCGAAAAAGAAATTTAAAATAAAATAAAACCATCATTCGAGACAAGACTAGTTATTGCAAATGCACACTTGAAACTTTGACTATTATAAAATCACGACATATAAATACAGATTATTTAAAAAAACAATTCCACATCACTAAAGTTGTTAGATATTAACATCATCGTTGTAACAAAATTAAAAAAAAAACATAATCACCATTGAAGAAAACACCGATATAGCTCTTGGAAATGTGTACTTTCACATTTCACTAATCTAAAACCGTACCATACATATAAGAATTTTTTATTTCTAAATCACTAAAATTGTTAAATATTAATATCTGTACCATTGGATCGTCGACAAGGAATTTTAAGACAATAGAATCACCGTAAACCCTAAATCCTAAATCCTAAACACAAATTCCACCAAATAAATATATAATTTTTTCTTAAATTTTTCATATTACTAAAACCATTAATGATTAATATCCATGAGTTAAAAAAGAATTAAAAAAAAATTAAATCAACATTTTGATAACGTTAATTGTAGAAATACTAGTAAATACAACACTGGAACAACAAATGCAACGCTTTTGACAGTTGTGGTCACCACCTGTGCTACGTCATCATGCCATGTCAGTAGTGTGGGAGCCTCCTACCATGTCACCACCACGTCAGCAGTGGTGGGGCCCACATATGAGGGCCACCTACTGTAATAACCCTAATTTTGGTGACTAGTAAAAACCCTGATGAATAGTAGGATATGCTGATGGTAAAATATTATCAGACCACCATATATGAAGATCCTATTATCGAGGTTCTGAGTTTAT
>PHNY01106888.1:2275-18414 GCA_003724115.2 Anethum foeniculum | reverse complement strand
CTCAATATCATTTTCATATTTTTCATCATTTTCTCCTCATAAATCTTTTGATAGTTAAGCAATTGAGGATTCAACAATCATCTAATCTCAACAGGAATTGGAGTTCATAAAACAATATCCATAATAATATCTGAAAGACATATAACAATAATATCTGAACAGTAAACGATAAGTTTTAGATTGGTCTTTCACAGACGGACGGACTATCACAGCTAATCAGTTCCCTGTAATAGCCCTTGAGCCTTTTTCGTAGAAGCAGGCTCCACACATAGCTACCAAATATAAGGCAACACATTGGCCTTTGGAAAAAAGTGGTATCATATATATTTCATATAATACCTAGCCCACGCTGGACCGCTGTCCACGACCACTTACGCTAACAGTCCAATCTTAAAATATTTTTTTTTAAAGGAATCGAATCAATCGAAATCCTCATTTCAATAACTCCCCATTTCACATGGTCCGGAGTAATCACAACAACTGATGGCGATATAACAAGAATAATTAGTTATTCGCTAAATCTCATAACGAAATACTATTTATATAGAGTATTTTTGGATAGCATAGTTATTCACTATCTATCGAAAAAGAAATTGTTTCTAGAAGAACAAGTACTAGAATGAAATGATCTCAATAATCTGTTGATTTTCTGGACACAATGTCCCACAAGAATATTTATAAAATAGTACATTATTCAAGGATATAGAATCCATCTACTTTGAATTTATACTAGCAAAGCAATACTTGCATAATGAGAATAACACATTTTGATATATAAAACATTTAACTATTCTGAGAATAGAATAGTGAAGGAATACTTGCATAACAATAAGAAAGTAAGGAATACTTGCCTTTGGTCCTAAGCAGTTACACTCTCTCACTAACACAAATATTTTATTCTGCCATCTCATGACATCACCAACTTTATTCTAATAATTCTTTGATTTGCCGTTCCTGCGGGCGCTAACAGCCTGCCATGCAATCTCAGTCAATTTCACTTTATCCTGTCTGTCTGGTTCTGAACATCTCGAATGACATGTATCTATAATTAATAGATACCATTTTAATCGTCTAAACGAGAAATACTCGACAGACTACTCAACTATAAACCTGTCGTTTACCCATACGATAACCCTTATGACGGAGCAATAACAGGAATCAAATAAACATACAACTACCAGCAGTTGAGCACATAAACATATAATTCACGTAAGCATATAATTCACATAACACGTAAACACATAAGTCAAGCAACACATAACTCAGTTCATCCAAAGATTCAGTTTGGTGCTTTTAAAACTAAAATCGGGTCAAAGTATAATTTTTCGATCAATAAAAGACTCAAAACTGATTGTAAAACAATCGACCCTTCTATATAAAGGTAATTGGGTCTCGAAAGTATTTTTAATAAAAGCGGGATATTTTTCTGAGTCCATAGGCGTTCGTTTCGTCAAAATCGGACAAACTGTTGAATTGTTATTGATTTATTATGGATAAATCAATTAAAAATTAAATTAATTGATTTCCTGAATTAAAAATCAATAAAAAATTAACAAAATATTTTTATGAATTTTTAGAAATTAATTAAATTATTTCTTTCCAAATTAAAGTATTTAAATTATAATTAATTACATTTAATTAGTAACTAACCAATTAATTAATCAATTAAATGAATTTAATCAATTAATTAAATTAGTTAATCAATTAACTAAAATAAATCAAAGATAATTACATTAATTAGATTTTAGAAGCCGAAATAATTTAATTATGGTTTAATAACTTAATTAAGTAAATTAATCAATTATTAACTAATTAATTTACTTAATTAGTCAAAATGAGGAATATAATGATTTCAGAATTATTTAAAACCAAAAATTCCACAAACAAAGTCCACAAATAAATTTGGGGCAAAAGCGATTGAAACCGTGTTTTCTGGGCCAGGTTAAAGGACCTCAGGCGGGTCGTCAAGAATGCCGGCCGGAAACTGGGGAATGCCCAGAATCCGGCGGCCCTTGACGATTCCGGCGAGTCCGTTTTGGCCCCCAAACGGCTTGCTGAACTCGGTTTTTCGGTCTTAACAACAATAATGACCCCCCGGAAACTCGAAACCCGCAATCAAATATGCATACAACCCTCACATCTGGAAATCCGGTGAAGAAATCCATTAAAGCCTGCGAAGAGCTCCAAACTCCGGTGAAACGTCTATCGAACTACCGATTTTCGTAACCAAAAACAGTGATAATTATATGAAAACGAAGCTCTAACCATCTTTAATCTATTCATAACCATCATAATAACAATCAGCATCAAACAAGAACAGAAATTCGAATTCAAAAACTAAAAAAACTAAGAACTTGGCCGAATTAATTCGGCAACAGAACGACGTAACCAAATAGTCAAATCGTTTCAAGATATCATGTTAAAACTTAATTTAACATCAGAATTCATGAACAACCAGCATAATTCAAGAACCCAAATCGGGTTCATTAACAAAACTTGAAAAAATCCCAAATACTCAACCTTATAAAGAGATGTTTGATCAAAATGACCGGCTCAAAAAGAGCTTTAATTTGCAATCAAAAACTTCAAGAACGGCAGATTAATCAGCTTGAACGGATTGAATTTGCTAAAAGCTTTCTTCGTTCTAATCGGATAAAAAGAGAGGTTTTATATATGTATCTGATTTATTTTCTATTTTTGTATATGTAATAAACAATGTTTTGGACCAATTTATATTTACGAAGAATTAACACCCCGTAATTCAATTTAACGAACCATAGATCGTTTAATTAAAATAGTTAGACTCGAATATTTATTTTACAAGAATCATTTATTAAATTAATTTTTAATTTAAATATAAATATTATACCAAAATTCCCCAAGTATTACGCACATTTCAAAAACTTAACAATAACGAGTCAATGAACAATTTTTAATTTTTATAAAAATAAAAGTACTAATTTTGCTGGGTTTGACGTCCCGGTAGGGGCCCGGTCCAATAACTTATAATAAACCGAAACATTTTCTAAATTTACAATAAACCCTGAAAATAATTATAGAACATACCCGCATTCTAGAATATTTTTATACTTTCAATAAATAAACTTTTGAACCCGGATGAAATACCGGTTATAATTTTGACGCAATTAAAATATTTTCTCAATCCCTAAAATTTTAGAACAAACTCAATTTGCCATTATTGATAAAATGATCGGCCTTTAATAAAATTTTGAAAATAGTAAAAGTAAATAAATACTTTCACAATCTTGACAGGGATCGATACCATACTTATCAATTAACACATTGAGCATGTTAAGGACAGAAAATATGACAAACAGGAATAAAATATCCACAATTATATTCCTTTTCTAGCAAAACAATCACATAAAATGCTCGCACAATAATAATTAAAATTCTGAAATTACGGGATATTACAATCTACCTCCCTTATAAGGATTTCGTCCTCGGAATCGGCCGTAGAAGACACTAAGGTCCTTCTTGACCACTTCTTAGTAGCAATCGTCAAAATACCAATTCAAAATTCTTTAATATTCATTCTCTCTAATCTGAATTTCTACCATGTTTTTCACATCAGACAATCTGGTTGAACCATTACACATTCTTGCTCTCTGATGAGCCAATCCTTTGTAACTAGATGCTCTTCTCTTAATGCAAGAAACATATTATTCTCTTTTCCAAAACTGGTGATGGAGTCAAGTCACGAATCACTTTACTGGGATCTCGAATAAAATCTTGAATTCTTATATGACACAATTCTTGTTGCAGTTCACTTTGCACTATTGTTCCTTCTTCATAAATCTGACAAATTCCACAATCTGATAACCTTTATTCTAACTTGGTTGGCATACCTTTCAGATATTTTGGGGATGATAAAAATAATAAAATTTTGAAGAGAAAGGTTCCACAAGTAATAAGTGTCCCACAATTGTGGTTATCAGATCACGAATTCTAGAGCAAACATTATTAGAAATAAAAGAATAACTGGGAGATCAATATGATCAAAATAACCCGACTTTGTGTGCCTTAGTGCAGACATTTACAACAGAAGGTGATCAGTCTTTCTTGTAAAACACAACACACCAGTGTTGGCGTTCCATCTAACTTCTATCACACAGACAGAGACTCCTGGCGTCCCCAATAAATAGTGTTGTTCGTCTCAGCCGAAGTAAAGAAATATGAGGGAAAATAAAAATCAAATCAATATTGAATATTTTCAACAAATGTCTTTGCACCCTTTGGATCAAAATTGAACATATTCCAAAGGCGATATTTCTGGAGGAAAATAAATAGTCATGAAAGAAAATTACTGGCACCAAAAAGAGCAAGTGGTACCACTTCAACTATAAAACTGTCCACCATAAAAGAAAAGTAGAAGTTCAAATATCATAACATGACAGAGCTATCAAAACAGGAACATAGGTTTCGTGACAGCCTCTGATACATGTACACAGACTTAACTGAAAACAATATAATTGTTAAAATACCTTTTCCAGAAAGAGGAAATATATCCTCTAACAAATGTTTCTTTTAGAAACATGCCAAAACAATTTATATGTTAAGAAGGTATTACCAAGGTCTTTAAAAATGCTTTAACTCTTCTGATGACTCGTCATCCGCTTCTAAATTCTTCTTTCTTCACGTTCTAAGGTTATCGATATTCTATGCCGATGTTGATTCGCAATAACCATAGGAGATTCCATAATAGATATTTACAGGTATCAGGAGTTCTATCCAGCTCAGCACAACCATCTCAAACTACCATGCGTATCTTAAGTTACTCATTGGTAGTATATCCACTAGTCCAACGCAAACTCTATATGAGTTCTGGCCTCCTTACATAACTATACACACTCCTACACACTCTCGTTTCTAGTTTACTATAACCTTAGCTCTGATACCACTCTGTAACGCCCCCAAATCCGGGGTCAGAGGATTTGGTCGTCGCGCTGAAATCATAAAACAATAAACCTGCTTAACAAGTAAACAACCTCCAATTACTAGCTATTAGTAGAAATATAAGATCTGACCCCAACTAAACCAAGATCTTTTAGGTTACAGTTCTAGAAACAAGAAACCAAATTCCACAATATAAAATTTCCTTTTTTTTTTACACATTTTAACAGTTTACAAACTCAAATCTTAACCCACTTGTATAACTCCGAAAAGAAGCATACTAGGTCCAACTAAAACGATAATATAAATAATATAACTACAAACAACTTTACATAATAACACTTACACTATTCCCGCATTCCCTAAATTAAACATCTTCACAAATACACTTTTTTTCTTATTCTTCTTTTGAACTATGCAGCTAACTCCGCCAGTCTAACTCTCACTGGAAGGTTAATTTAAAAGAGGCAAGTATGAGAGAAAGAAATGCTCAGCAAGTATAACGGAGCATCATATGACAGTTCAAAATAGTTTCTAATAAACCTGATATCTGCTATCAAGCAGAACTTTTGTAATAATAAATTTCTTTTAAGGAAAGAAATGATCAAGGAATTCATATTTAATTCCTTAACATTCTCAATATCATTTTCATATTTTTCATCAATTTCTCCTCATAAATCTTTTTTATAGTTAAGCAATTGAGGATTCAACAATCATCTAATCTCAACAGGAATTGGTGTTCATAAAACAATATCCACAATAATATCTGAAAGACATATAACAATAATATCTGAAGTGTAAATAAAGCTATTATAAGCTTTAACAATAAACGATAAGTTTTAGATTGGTCTTTCACAGACGGACGGACTATCACAGCTGATCAGTTCCCAGTAATAGCCCCTGAGCACTTTTCATAGAAGCAGGCTCCACACATAGGTACCAAATATAAGGCAACACATTGGCCTTTGGCAAAAAGTGGTATCATGAATATTTCATATAATACCTAGCCCACGCTGGACCGCCGTCCACGGCCACTTAAGCTAACAGTCCAATCTTAAAATAATTTTTCCTTAAAGGAATCGAATCAATCGAAATCCTCATTTCAATAACTCCCCATTTCACATGGTCCGGACTAATCACAACAACTGATGGCGATATAACAAGAATAATTAGTTATTTGCTAAATCACACAACGAAAAACTATTTATATAGAGTATTTTTGGATAGCATAGTTATTCACTATCTATCGAAAAAGAAATTGTTTCTAGTAGAACAAGTACTAGAATGAAATGATCTCAATAATCTGTTGATTTTCTGAACACAATGTCCCACAAGAATATTTAGAAAATAGTACAGTATTCGAGGATATAGAATCCATCTACTTTGAATTTATACTAGCAAAGCAGTACTTGCAAAATGAGAGTAACACGTTTTGATATGTAAAACATTTAACTATTCTGAGAATAGAATAGTGAAGGAATACTTGCATAACAATAAGAAAGTAAGGAGAACTTGCCTTTGGTCCTAAGCAGTTACACTCTCTCACTAACACAAATATTTCATTCTGCCGTCTCGTGACATCACCAACTTTATTCTAATAATTCTTTGATTTGTCGTTCCTGCGGGCGCTAGCAGCCTGACATGTAATCTCAGTCAATTTTACTTTATCCAGTCTGTCTGGTTCTGAACATCTCGAATGACCCGTATATATAATTAATAGACACCATTTTAATCGTCTAAACGAGAAATACTCGACAGACTACTCAACTATAAACTTGTCGTCTACCCATACGATAACCCTTATGACGGAGCAATAACAGGAATCAAATAAACATATAACTACCAGCAGTTGAGCACATAAACATATAATTCACATAAGCATATAATTCACATAACACGTAAACACATAAGTCATGCAACAAATAACTCAGTTCATCCAAAGATTCAGTTTGGTGCTTTTAAAACTAAAATCGGGTCAAAGTACAATTTTTCGATCAATAAAAGACTCAGAACTGATTGTAAAACAATTGACCCTTCGTTATAAAAGAAATTGGGTCTCGAAAGTATTTTTAATAAAAGAGGGATATTTTTATGAGTCCATAGGCATTCGTTTCGTCCAAATCGGACAAACGGTTGAATTGTTATTGATTTGTTATGGATAAATCAATTAATAATTAAATTAATTGATTTCCAGAATTAATAATCAATAAACAATTAACAAAATATTTTTATGGATTTTTGAAATTAATTAAATTATTTGTTTCCAAATTAAAGTAATTAAATTATTATTAATTACATTTTAATTAATAACTAACCAATAAATTAATCAATTAAATGAATTTAATCAATTAATTAAATTAGTTAATCAATTAACTAAAATAAATTAAAGATAATTAAATTAATTAGATTTTAGAAACGGAAGTAATTTAAATATGGTTTAATAACTTAATTAAGTAAATTAATCAATTATTAACTAATTAATTTACTTAATTAGTCAAAATGGGGAATATAATGATTTTAGAATTATTTAAAAGCAAAAATTCCACAAAAAAAATCCAGAAATAAATTTGGGGCAAAAGGGATTGAAACCGGGTTTTCTTGGTCGGGTTAACGGACCTCCGCCGGGTCGTCAAGAACGCCGGTCGAAAACTGGGGAATGGCCGGCCCTTGCTGATTCCGGCGAGTCCGTTTTGGCCCCCAAACGGCTTGCTGAACTCGGTTTTTCGGTCTTAACAACAATAACAACCCCCCGGAAACTCGAAACTAGCAATCAAATATGCATGCAACCCTCACATCTACAAATCCGGCGACAAAATCCATTAAAGCCGGCGAAGAGCTCCAAACTCCCGTGAAACTATCGAACTACCGATTTCCGTAACCAAAAATAGTGATAATTATATGAAAACGAAGCTCTAACCATCCTTAATCTATTCATAACCATCATAATAACAATCAACATCAAATAAGAATAGAAATTCGAATTGAAAAACTAAAAAAAACAAAGAACTCGGCCGAATTAATTTGGCAACAGAACGACACAACCAAATAGTCAAATGGTTTCTATATATCATGTTAAAACTTAATTTAACATCAGAATTCATGAACAACCAGCATAATTCAAGAACCCAAATCGGGTTCATTAACAAAACTTGAAAAATTCCCAAATACTCAACCTTATAACGAGATGTTGGTATCAAAATGACCGGCTCAGAAAGAGCTTTAATTTACTATCAAACACTTCAAGCACGGCAGATTAATCAGCTTGAAAGGATTGAATTTGCTAAAAGCTTTCTTCGTTCTTATCGGATAAAAAGAGAGGCTTTATATTATCTGATTTATTTTCTGTTTTTGTATATGTAATAAACAAAGTTTTGGACTAATTTATATTTACAAAGAATTAACACCCCGTAATTCAATTTAACGAACCATAGATCGTTAAATTAAAATAGTTAAACTCGAATATTTATTTTACAAGAATCATTTATTAAAATAATATTTAATTTAAATATAAATATTATACCAAAATTCCCCAAGAATTACGCACATTTCAAAAACGAAACAATAATGAGTCAATATACCACTTTTAATTTTTATAAAAATAAAAGTACTAATTTTGCTGGGTTTGACGTCCCGCTAGGGGCCCGGTCCGATAACTTATTATAAACCGAAACATTTTCTAAATTTACAATAAACCCTGAAAATAATTATAGAACATACCCACATTCTAGAATATTTTTATACTATCATTAAATAAACTTTTGAACCCGGATGAAATACCGGTTATAATTTTGACGCAATTAAAATATTTACTCGATCCCTAAAATTTTAGAACAAACTCAATTTGCCATTATTGATAAAATGATCGGCCTTGAATAAAATTCTGAAAATAGTAAAAGTAAATAATACTTTCACAATCTTGACAGGGATCGATACCATACTTATCAATTAACACATTGAGCATGTTAAGGACAGAAAACACCACAAACAGGAATAAAATATCCACAATTTTATTCCTTTTCTAGCAAAACAATCCCATAAAATGCTCAAACAATAATAATCAAAATTTTGAAATTACGGGATATTACAATCTCCCCCCCATATAAGGATTCCATCCTCGGAATTGGCCGAAGAAGACGCTAAGGTCCTTCTTGACCATTTCTTAGTAGCAATCGTCAAAATACCAATTCAAAATTCTTTAATATCCATTCTCTCTAATCTGAATTTCTACCATGTTTTTCACATCAGACAATCTGGTTGAACCATTACATATTCCTGCTCTCTGATGAGCCAATCCTTTGTAACTAGATGCTCTTCACTTAATGCAAGAAACATATTATTCTCTTTTCCAAAACTAATGATGGCGTCAAGTCACGAATAACTTTTCTGGGATCTCGAATAAAATCTTGAATTCTTATTTGACACAATTCTTGCTGCAGTTCACTCTGCACTACTGTTCCTTCTTCATAAATCTGAAAAGTTCCACAATTTGATAACCTTTATTCTAACTTGGTTGGCATACCTTTCAGATATTTTGGGGATGATAAAAATAATAAAATTTTAAAGAGAAAGGTTCCACACATAATAAGTGTCCCACAATTGTGGTTATCAAATCACGAATTCTAGAGCAAACATTATTAGAAATAAAAGAATAACTGAGAGATCAATATGATCAAAAGAACCCGACGTTGTGTGCCTTAGTGCAGACATTTAAAACAGAAGGTGATCAGTCTTTATTGTAAAACACAACACACCAGTGATGGCGTCCCATCTAACTTCTATCACACAGACAGAGAGTCCTGGCTTCCCCTATAAATAGGGTTGTTTGTCTCAATCGAAGTAAAGAAATATGAGAGAAAATAAAAATCAAATCAATATTGAATATTTTCAACAAATGTCTTTGCATCCTTTGGATCAAAATTGAACATATTCCAAAGGTGATATTTCTCGAGGAAAATAAATAGTCATGGAAGAAAATTACTGGCACCAAAAAGAGCAAGTGGTACCACTTCAACTATAAAACTGTCCACCTTAAAAGAAAAGTGGAAGTTCAAATATCATAACCTGACAGAGCTATCAAAACCTGAAAATAGGCTTCGTGACAGCCTCTGATACATGTACACAGACTTAACTGAAAACAATTGTTAAAATACCTTTTTCAGAAAGAGGAAATATATCCCCTAACAAATGTTTCTTTTAGAAACATGCCAAAACAATTTATATGTAAAGAAGGTATTGTCAAGGTCTTTAGAAATGCTTTAACTCTTCTGATGACTCGTATCCGCTTCTAAATTCTTCTTTCTTCACGTTCTAAGGTTATCGATATTCTATGCCGTTGTCAATTCGCAATAACCATATGAGATTCCATAATAGACATTTACAGCTGCCACGAGTTCTATCCAACTCAGCATAACCATCTCAAACTATCACGCGTATCTTAACTTACTCATTGGTAGTATATCCACTAGTCCAACATGAACTCTATATGAGTTCTGGCGTCCTTACATAACTATACACACTCCTACACACTCTCGTTTCTAGTTTACTATAACCTTAGCTTTGATACCACTCTGTAAAGCCCGCAAATCCGGGGTCAGAGGATTTGGTCGTCCCGCTGAAATCACAAAACAATAAACCTGCTTAACAAGTTAACAACCTCCAATTACTGGCTATCAGTAGAAATATAAGATCAGACCCCAACTAAACCAAGATCTTTTAGGTTACAGTTCTAGAAACAAGAAACCAAATTCCATAATATAACATTTCCTTTTTTTTTTATACTTTTCAACAATTTACAAACTCAAATCTTAACCCACTAGTATAACTTCGAAAAGAAGAATACTAGGCCCAACTAAAATGATAATATAAATAATATAACTACAAACAACTTTATATAATAACACTTACACTATTCTCGCATTCCCTGAATCAAACATCTTCACAGATACACTTTTCTTCTTATTCTTCTTCTGAACTATGCAGCTAACTCCGTCAGTCTAACTCTCACTGGAAGGTTAATTTAAAACAGGCAAGTATGAGCAAAAGAAATGCTCAGCAAGTATAATGGAGCATCATATGACAGTTCAAAACAGTTGCTAATAAAACTGATATCTGCTATCGAGCAGAACTTTTATAATAATAAATTTCTTTTAAGCAAAGAAATGATCAAGAAATTCATATTTAATTCCTTAACATTCTCAATACCATTTTCATATTTTTCATCATTTTTTCCTCATAAATCTTTTGATAGTTAAGCAATTGAGGATTCAACAATCATCTATTCTCAACAGGAATTGGAGTTCATAAAACAATATCCACAATAATATCTGAAAGACAGATAACAATAATATATGAACAGTAAATAAAGTTACTTTAAGCTTTAACAATAAATGATAAGTTTTAGATTGATCTTTTACTGACGGATGGACTATCACAGCTGATCAGTTACCTACAATAGCCCCTGAGCCTTTTTCGTAGAAGCAGGCTCCACACATAGGTACTAAATATAAGGCAACACACTAGCCTTGGGCAAAAAGTGGTATTATAAATAATTCATATAATACCTAGCCCACGCTGGACCGCCATCCACGGCCACTTATGCTAACAGTCCAATCTTAAAATAATTTTTCCATAAAGGAATCGAATCAACCTAAATCTTCATTTCAATAACTCCCCATTTCACATGGTCCGGAGTAATCACAACAACTAATGGCTTTATAACTAGAATAGTTAGTTATTCGCTAAATCACACAACGAAATACAATTTATATAGAGTATTTTTGGATAGCATAGTTATTCACTATCTATCGAAAAAGAAATTGTTTCTAGTAGAACAAGTACTAGAATGAAATGATCTCAATAATCTATTGATTTTATGGACACAATGTCCCACAAGAATATTTATAAACCAACTTTATTCTAATAATTCTTTGATTTGCCGTTCCTGCGGGCGCTAACAGCCTGACATGCAATCTCAGACAATTTCACTTTATCTAGTCTGTCTGGTTCTGAACATCTCGAATGACCCGTATCTATAATTAATAGACACCATTTTAATTGTCTAAACGAGAAATACTCGACAGACTACACAACTCTAAACTTGTCGTCTACCCATACGATAACCCTTAAGACGGAGCAATAACATGAATCAAATAAAATACAACTACCAACAATTGAGCACATAAACATATAATTCACGTAACCATATAATTCACATAACACGTAAACACATAAGTCATGCAGCACATGACTCAGTTCATCTAAAGATTCAGTTTGGTGTTTTTAAAACTAAAATTGGGTCAAAGTACAATTTTTTTATCAATAAAAGACTCAGAACTGATTGTAAAACAATCGACCCTTTGATATAAAAGAAATTGGGTCTCGAAAGTATTTTTAGTAAAAGCGGGATATTTTTCTGAGTCCATAGCCGTTCGTTTCGTCCAAATCGGACAAACGGTTCAATTGTTATTCATTTATTATGGCTAAATCAATTAATAATTAAATTAATTGATTTCCTGAATTAATAATCAATAAACAATTAACAAAATATTTTTACGGATTTTTAGAAATTAATTAAATTATTTCTTTCCAAATTAAAGTAATTAAATTATAATTAATAACTAACCAATAAATTAATCAATTAAATGAATTTAATCAATTAATTAAATTATTTAATCAATTATCTAAAATAAATTAAAGATAATTAAATTAATTAGATTTTAGAAACTAAAATAATTTAATTATGATTTAATAACTTAATTAAGTAAACTAATCAATTATTAACTAATTAATTTATGTAATTAGTAAAAATGAGGAATATAATGATTTCAGAATTATTTAAAAGCAAAAATTCCACAAAAAAATCCAGAAATAAATTTGGGGCAAAAGGGATTGAAACCAGGTTTTCTTGGTCGGGTTAACGGACCTCCGCCGGGTCGTCAAGAACGCCGGCCGGAAACTGGGGAATAGCCAGAATCTGGCGGCCCTTGCCGATTCCGGCGAGTCCGTTTTGGCCCCCAAACGGCTTACTGAACTCGGTTTTTCGGTCTTAACAACAATAACAACCCCCCGGAAACTCGAAACCAGCAATCAGATATGCATACAACCCTCACATCTACAAATCCGGCGACAAAATCCATTAAAGCCGGCGAAGAGCTCCAAACTCCGGTGAAACTATCGAACTACCGATTTCTGTAACTAAAAACAGTGATAATTATATAAAAACGAAGCTCTAACCATCCTTAATCTATGCATAACCATCATAATAACAATCAACATCAAATAAGAATAGAAATTCGAATTCAGAAACTAAAAAAACTAAGAACTCGGCCGAATTAATTCGGCAACAGAACGACGCAACCAAATAGTCAAAGCATTTCTAGATATCATGTTAAAACTTAATTTAACATCAGAATTCATGAACAACCAGTATAATTCAAGAACCCAAATCGGGTTCATTAACAAAACTTGAAAAAATCCCAAATACTCAACCTTATCACGAGATGTTGGTATCAAAATGACCGGCTCAGAAAGAGCTTTAACTTGCTATCAAAAACTTCAAGAACGGCAGAATAATCAGCTTGAATGGATTGAATTTTCTAAAAGCTTTCTTCGTTCTTATCGGATAAAAAGAGAGGTTTTATGTTTATTTGATTTATTTTCTATTTTTGTATATGTAATAAACAAAGTTTTGGACCAATTTATCTCTACGAAGAATTAACCTACCCGTAATTCAATTTAATGAACCATAGATCATTTAATTAAAATAGTTAGACTCAAATATTTATTTTACAAGAATCATTTATTAAAATAATATTTAATCTAAATATAAATATTATACTAAAATTCCCCAAGAATTACGCACATTTCAAAAATGTAACAATAACAAGTCAATGAACCATTTTTAATTTTTCTAAAAATAAAAGTACTAATTTTGCTGGGTTTGACGTCCCGGTAGGGGCTCGGTCCGAAAACATATAATAAACCGAAACATTTTCTAAATTTACAATAAACCCTAAAAATAATTATAGAACATACCCACATTCTAGAATATTTTTATACTTTCAATACATAAACTTTTGAACCCGGATGAAATACCGGTTATAATTTTGATGGAATTAAAATATTTTCTCCATCCCTAAAATTTTAGAACAAACTCAATTTGCCATTATCGATAAAATGATCGGCCTTTAATAAACTTCTGAAAATAGTAAAAATAAATAAATACTTTCACAATCTTGACAGGGATCTATACCATACTTATTAATTAACACACTGAGCATGTTAAGGACAGAAAACACCACAAACAGGAATAAAATATCCATAATTTTATTCATTTTCTAGAAAAACAATCACATAAAATGCTCAAACAATAATAATTAAAATTCTGAAATTACGGGATTTTACAACTATTTTGGACAAGATGGTATTTAACTCTAAGGAATCATTTAATCGTGAAGGTTTGGATTATAATGTTAATGTTCCTCCTAAAAGGAAAATTAATATACCTATTCCTCCGAAAAATATTCCACCTGAATCACCCATCCCTAAGTGTACGTATTGCAATGTAAGTGGACATACTAGTCTATATTGCAAAGCAAAAGAGGGTGAACTTAAGGGGAAGTATGAATGGGTTCCTAAAGGATCAACTTCTAAGAAAAGAACTCGAAAGAACTTATCTCAAAAGAAAGTTGATTCTAATGTGAATGATCAAAGACAACCAAAATTTTGTTATCATCAAGAACCAATTGATTATAAACCAAGGAATGTAAATATTGCTAACCCTAGCTCTAGTTCAACTAGAAAGGATAAAATTCCTACAAATGGTTCAAAGGCTCAAAATCTAAACTTTCATGGTCACACTCGCAGCCTAAGTTTTGATATGCCTAGGAATACGAGTCATCATTCTAAATCGAGTCAACATGCTAATATGAGTCATCGTGTTTACCCTCGTAATTTTAATGCTCATGTTAGAAATGACAATTCAAATTACAATGCCAATGCTTATTTTAGAGACTCGATTGTTACTGTTTTTCCCCATAACAGTAATAATAATCATGCTTATTATTGAAATTCTACATACATGCCTAGGAGGAATCCTTATTATATCTCTACAAGGGCTCAAGCATATAGAAATTTACTTGATTATATGCAAGATTATCCCATGCCAAATTTTGTGTATCCTACTTCGCATTTGCCTTATTAGGCACTAACCCGTGGACACTTAAGAAAAAAGGGTACTAAATGGTTTAACTTATCTTTTATGTAGGTATGCTTTACTGTTAAGAAAGATGTGTGGTATCTTGATATTAGATGTTCACGTCATATGACCGGTAATAAGTCGTTGTTGAACAACATTAAAAAGGTTACCGCAGGAATCGTAACGTTTGGAGATAGCAGTAAAAGCAACATCTTTGGCATTAGAGATATCGAAAATGCAAGTATAACTTGCTTTCTATAAGTCAACTATCTGGAAATAGTTATAAAGTTATTTTTCACTCATCTCACTATTTGGTCTATGATAAGGATGGAAAAATAGCTCTAAATTGTCCACGAGATAAAAATGTCTATACGTGTGACATAAACAAATATGAAAATGTTTGTTTGGTTTCCACAAATGAGAATCCGTGGTTATGGCATCGTAGATTGGGTTATATAAACAAGAAACTCGTTAAAACTATATGTTCGAAAGAACATTTACGTGGGTTACCAAAAATCAATTTCATAAAAGATCATATATGTGAAGTTTGCAAAATTGGTAAACAAATTCGCGCATCTCATAAAGCTAAATTTATGGTGTCTACTACTAGAACCCTTGAGCTTTTACATATGGATCTTATAGGACTAAAGGTGTTCAAACTCGAGCTCAATCTCAAAACATTATGAGTAACATGGACTTTCTATCACAAATAGAACCCAAATCAGCAAAGAAGGCTTTACTAGATGAGGATTGGATTTCGGCCATGCAAGAAGAGCTAAATCATTTCACTCATAAAAAAGTTTGCGAACTAGTTCCACAACCACCTGAAACTTCCATTATTATAAATAAATGGGTCTTTCATAATAAATTAGACGAAAGCGGAACAGTGATAAAAAATAAAGCACGTTTAGTTGCTCAAGGCTATACTCAGATGAAAGGAATAGATTTTGATGAAACGTATGCTCCCGTAGCATGAATTGAATCAATTCGTATGTTTTTAGCCTTCGCGGCGCATAATGTTAAATCTACA
>PHNY01106850.1:20461-30489 GCA_003724115.2 Anethum foeniculum | reverse complement strand
TAGTTGCATTCATGCATTGTATTTTGTTCGTGTTGCATTTGTTTATGCTTGAGGACAAGCATTGGTTTAAGTTTGGGGGTGTGATAAGTGGATTTTATATCTACTTGGAACGCTTTATAAGGGCTTAAATTGGTGTCTTGTACTCATGTATGTTGTGTCTTTTGATGTATTTTTGTTTGTATTATGCAGAGTTGCTAGTTGAGGCAAGGACACAATTCTCCATCATATTCAGTGGTTTTTAGTGTGAGTAATGCAAGAATGGAGATTGTGGAGGAGCCGAGGTTGCAAGAATTTTGTGGGTACATTCGCTATAGGTCCTCACGAGACCTTACTCGTCCACTAGGGCTGCCTAGGGGTTTAAAGGGCTTGTTGCATATACCAAATGCAACCGTGATCACCTACGGAAGTGGTATCAAGGAGTTATAATAAAGGAAGGGTTGGAGTTTACAAAATCAGATTTGGAGTTTAATTTGATTTAAAATCGGATTGTATGGGCCGCTTGCGCAGTCTACACTGTTTGGGCCATATCTGGAGTTCTAGAAGTCCGATTCAGACGATTCAACAGCCCACGGAAAGCTTATGAGAAGAGCTTTATTTATGAAGTGTAATTGAATTCAAATTCCAGCCGCATCAGCACATAATCAGATTCAAAAAGTCAACTACGAATTTCTTATTTATGGAATTCAATTCTAATTGGGAAATTTCCTTGTATTTGTATTAAATCATTAAAAAGATCATTATTACATATATTAGAATATAGAGATCAGATCTAATACTTGGAGATAGAGGGAGGCAAGGGTCCGAGAGCACGAGATCAGAAAGAGAAGAAGATTATAGTTCTACGATTCATCTTTGTATTCTTCTACTATGGCGATACTCTGGCTTTTTGTTTTCGGCTTTGTTTCTGAACTTATACTTTAGATCTTGTAATTTGTATTCGTATTTATCATCATGTTTACACTTGGACCCACGGTGACGATTAGTTCTATCATGGGCTAAGCGTTGTCATGGGGTTTTGACGGATTTATCTATGGAATTCAGTAGATCTTTGCCATAGTTTTTTGTGTGATGATTGNAAGATTGTTTGTTAATTCTTGTTGAAGCGACAGTGGATACAAGAGTTTAGAACTTGCCATGCTAGCATAGGTTCATGAATGATTTCACGTGCATGATTTGTGGTGTAATTTTAACCATCTTCCGCTACCTTATGTAATCTCTATGGATAACTTGATCTTTAAACCTTTGTTTCCAAATCTTATAGACATATAAGGTCTAAGCATAATTGGTGTCCATTCGATATCTATCTTAATTGTGGAGTTTGAGTGGTATGATATACTTATATCGAAAGATAGCGTGTATTAGTTTCGTGTTATCAGATTAGTTATCAACATCACATATCCCGATTAATGGCATAACTCTGAAGGAAGTAGATAATGAAGTTAGAACTCCATGTTTTCATTCTCATAAGTAATTCGAATCAATTCACTTAGTTAATAATTCTTGGTTTTGTTAATTTGATCGTAGTAAGTAATTTAGTATAAACAACCCACCAATTTTTTATGTGTCTTAGCTGTGAATAAAAACCATACATTGTTGCTTAATTTTATGATAAGATTGTGGATAACGATGAGAATATTATGGATTTTAGCTTTGGCGGTGATGATTTGATCATGGATTTCAGCGATTCGATGTGGGATGATGGTCTGCCTTGTCCTCCTTTGGAGGATTATGCTTTCAACTTCTCCAATGGGCTTGGGCTTGGGCTTGATGATGATTTATTGTTCGACGACAAGTCTGGTGAAAGTGGGAAACTGAGCATTTGATGTGGGAATCATGGCAATGGGAAGGAGCTTTCAATGGTGAAAGCAGCTTTTCTCCAACAAGAAAAGAACAAGAAGAGAAAATTCATGGATGATTATGATTCTAAATTCGAAGCCACGAGGCGGAAGCTACACGAGGGTTACAAACGATGCGGAGAGGCTAAGCTACAAAGAAAGATACAAGTAATTGATATTCAAAAACCCCAACCAAGGTGTACAAGCAAAATCAACTAAAAGAAAACCAACTTTTAGGCAAAAACTCATGGTTATAGGGACGCGCAAAACCAAAAACAAATTTCCCTTTTCAGCACTTGCCTCGTGTAATTAGTAAGGCTCATTTTTCCCTTTTTCTTTTAGTCTTAATTGGTAATGTGTAGGAGGGTAGAATGTTGATGATTTTTTTTATTTGTGAATTTAATTGGTATTGTGTAGGAGGGTAGAATGTGGGATGATTTTTCCTCTCGATTTAATGGAATGTGTTGAAGCTCTCCATTGTCTTTACTGCGATTTTGAGCCAATAAACCCCCTGTGAAACTACAAATTTGCCCTTATATATTACAAAATTACATCAATATGCCACAGCTCTTTTTTGTAAGGAAAAAATATATAGAATTTATGTTGTTGTGGTGAATCAAACCATTAACCACCTCAATCAAATATGTGCTTGTAACCAGCTGAGCTACTTAGTCTTTTAATTTGCAATTAAAATTCCTATTACATAAACGGGTTTCCTTCTATCATGTCATTCTTATTATTTTAGCTTTTTAGTAAAAATAATGATAATTTATATATTGTTTATAAAACTTTTTATTCTTGATTTTAAAGATTATTTTAGCTTCAGAGTAAAAAGAATGATAATTTAAATATTATTTATAAATCTTTTTTTTGACTTTAAAATATTGTGCAAAAATATAATACACCTAGCTTTATAAATTTTTAATATTAAATTTTGATTACACGTGATGTATATTCGTCTTTCTTTCAATTAAGTAAATCTTTCGTATATATAATAGATAGACCAATATATATATATAAATAAATAATAAGGACTGTTAGGTCTTGATATATATAGAGAAGAACTATTAGATTTAATATATATATATATATATATAATTGTTAGTAAAATTATATTCAAATACTAAAAAGTGTATTGTAATAGTTAAAATTATATATATATATATATATATATATATATATATATGTATTAGATTCAATAAAATTCTTAATGTAAAAATTTGAAACTCTCATTAATATACCCAATTTTCTATAATTTTTAACGGTCTCATTGCTTTTTCATAGTACTATCATTTGCATTAAATGTTCATAATTGGGTAAGACGTGTAAATTTATCCAACCTAAGTGTTAGCAATTGTATGAAACAGAGTAAACATATATAGATTATTTTTCATTTGATGTTATAATATTTATTTTAAATTTAAATTATCTTGACTAATTTTTAGATTAGTTAAAATTTGAAGAATATAAATACATACATACATGCATACATATATACGTACATAAATGCATACATATACGAATGTACGTACACACATACATACATGGATACACACATACATACTTCCAGACATGTGGACATATATACATATATATACATACATGCACACATAGATACACACACATACACAAATATATACGTACGTACATATACACACACATACACATACACAAATAGACATGGACACATACATACGTAAACACATACACACATACATACATACGTACGTACGTAGTTATATAGTTGTGTTGGAATAATATACAAACAATTTGATAATGTATAGTGTATTAAAAAATAAGTTGATTATATATATTTAGAAGTAGACAAATGTTTAGATTTTATAAAATATGGTACTTTATCACATATTTGATATAATTAACCAAATTATAATTAATCAACATATTACATTTATGACTATTTATAATAATTAAATTAAATATATTTACTTTTAGAATAGAATCTTAGATATTATGTAAGAAACAACACAATAAAAATAAATAATGGAGTTTAATGTATTATGTATGTACATATATATACTTAAAAATGAAAAAGAAATAAAGAACATGCTAAATACGACTTCACAAAAGTTTAACAAATAATATAATATGTTTCAAAGTATAATCTTACATAAATGATCAATTTTATATCTTACAAATTACATTTATGACTATTTATAATAATTAAATTAAATATATTTACTTTTAGAATAGAATCTTAGATATTGTGTAACAAACAACACTCTAAAAATAAATAATGGAGTTTAATGTATTATGTATGTACATATATATACTTAAAAATGAAAAAGAATTAAAGACCATGCTAAATACGACTTCACAAAAAATTGACAAATAATAAAATACGTTTCAGAGTATAATCTTACATACATGATCAATTTTATATCTTACAAATATAATGTTAGGTATTACGTTAAAATCACGTGAGTCACATGTGCTCATGTTATACACGGACAATATGCAAACACAAAATTCAATTTGAAGAATTCACTTTGAGCAATTCGAAACTAAATTAGTATTTAAGCAATTAAAAGAGGGTTTAAGGGTCCCAGGTATGTATTCTATGAGATACAAAGTGTTTTTTGTATAATACAAGGAGATTATTTTTGTAAAAGAAGTATTTATAAATATTATTACAGTTCTGTCAATAATTTACATTACGTACTCATATTAACTCTCACAAGTACGTACATCCGGACATTTTTTAGTTTTATATAATTAAGTATATTTGATTTAATTTAAAAATATATATATTTGATTAAATAAAATTCTTAATGTAAGAATTCAAAATTTTCACTAATATACCCAATTTTCTATAATTTTTTACGGTCTCATCATTTTTTCATAGTATTCTCAAGTGTTCATAGTTGGGTAAAACAAGTAAGTTTATTCAACCCAAGTGTTAGCAGTTGGCTGAGACGGAGTAAGCAACATTTATAATAATTTTTTATTTGATATTATAATATTTATTTAAAATTGAAAATTTAAATTATCTTGATTAATTGTTAGATTACTTAAAAATTTGAAAAATATACATACATATATACATGCATACACACACACACACACGTATATACATGCATACATATACGAACATATGTACACACATACATACATGATATACACGTACATACTTACAGACATGTGGATATATATATACATATATATACATACATGCACACATACATACACATACACAAATACATATGTACGTACATACATAAACATACACATACACAAATAGACATGCACACATACATACATAAACACACACACACACACACATACATACATAGATACATAGATACATAATATGTATACTTATAAATGAAAAAGAATAAAAGACAATGCTATATATGATTTCACAAAAATTTAACACATATTATAATATGTTTCAAAGTATAATCTTACATACATGATCAGTTTTATATCTTACAAATATAATGTTAGGTATTACGTTAAAATCACGTGAGTTCATATGTGCTCATGTTATACACGGACAATATGCAAACTCAAAATTCAAATTGAAGAATTTATTTTGAGCAATTCGAAACTAAATTAGTATTTTAGTAATTGAAAGAGGGTTTAAGGTCCCATGTATGTACTATGTGTGATATAAAGTGTTTTTTGTATGAATACATATTTTTGTAACAGAAGTATTTTTAAATATTATTACAATTATGACAATAATTTACATTATATACTCATATAAACTCTAATAAGTACGTACTTCCAGGCTTTTTTTATTTAAAATAATTAAGTATAGATATTTATCCAAATTTATGAAACTTAATTTAAATTAAAGAATATCAGGTAATGAAAATGTTATCCAATATTATAAAATTACTTTATTATGAGATAAAATTAAAATCTTAACCTTATTTCTAATTAAAAATTTTCAATACTTATGCAATCTGTATGAGAAATTATTGATGTTTATGTACAGGTCCGTGCCTCGCACGGGCTTTTACTCTAGTTAATATTAATAATCCAAATGTGTTACACCAAAAATATTATAGTGTTGTCTCTAGGGCACAAACAGTAACATTTTTATGCAATTTGATTCAAATATTTTTATGTATATGTGTGCCCTGCATATGTATCTTTACGATGTTACAAGCTATATGTCACTAATTTTAATTCATTTTGTTTCCTATACATAGCTAATAACCTATTTATCTTATCTAGTTAATTTTTTTATCAGGGTACCAAGCATTCCAACTGTCATGTATATTAACCAGATTCGTGAGGAACCTCACCGGTCAGTGATTTTTCAACCTTCCTTTTAATGCATTATTTATTAGTTTTGAAGCTAATTTAATTATGTTGACTATCATTACGTGATCTTTGATTCAAATTATCTTTTTTGATGCTGAATATGTAGATTCCCATTACTTCTAATGGAAAAAGTGATAATATATAATATGGGAATTTTTGCCGTTACCATCAAGAATGTGATAGTGAATGATAACTTTTTCCCCAACCATTTTCCACAAAGACCAATTATGCCCGGTGTTCTCATGGTTGAGGTGATCATGCATTTTCCAAGTGATGACTTATTGTATAGGCGTTAAAAAGTGTATTAGTGTATGTATATGAAGCCATATCCTGTTTACTTTTAAATGTGTATACATTATAACATACAGATTTGTTGCATTTCTTATTTTTTTTCTGAGGGTTATGTAAATGGATGGTTGGGTTGTTAAGCTGTTCATGTTAATTGAACTGCGTTCTCAAGATTATTACTTTCTATCTCTTGCAATGCTAATATGATATGTAACTATTGCTTAATATACAATTTCTTGATAGACGTATTTAATTTAGATTATTCTGGATATATTGAACATATTTTAGATGAATCGGTTTCTTTTATTGGCCGTACTTACAAATTTTACACAAGTTATGGTACTAAAAAAGTTCTTACTCACGGTTTCTTATATGCAAGCATTTGGTGCGATCCCCTTTTATAGATAATCAAGACAATTGCAAGTTGTTGTTTTGTTCTAGGCTTTGGCGCAAGTTGGTGGTGTGGTTATGTTGCAACCAGAAGTGGGAGGCTTTCGTGAAAATTTCTTCTTTGCTGGTATTGACAAAGTGAGGTTTTAGTAGCCAGTAATTGCAGGAGACATATGAAGATGACATTCATTAAGCTGTAAAAGCACTTTGGCATAGTAAAGAAGGAGGGAAAGGCATATGTAGGAGGTGAAGTTGTATGTGAAGGTGAATTTTTGATGCCTACGGGTTAGTAAACAACTTTTCTTTTGACAATAGTTGAATGATCAAACTTATTTAACACCATTTGATTCCTGAATTATTATCCCTCTAGACAAAACGTTTGTCTGTGTTTGAATTTTAGAGTAACATTAGAAGTCATGCAAGGGTTTGTTAATAATCTTTTATTATGTTGCAATCTTCATCAATTTCTACTTTTTTATATGTGTCCATTCTTCTCTTTGATGATTTTGAGCAATATATAGATATCCCGAGGTAAAGAAAGGATAATAATTACGAAATTGAGCTAGATTTTCATTTATTTAAGGAATGATAGATCAACATCTCCCTCTCATCTGTATTAGAGGGTGTCAAATTTTCTAAAACTTATCAGTCTCCATCCTGCAATATTATACTGAGAATCGTGTTCTGATCTCCCTAATACCAAGAATCCTTCACAATGTAAAGTCCAATACAATATTTATGTTAAATGCTAACAGACACCCAAGACCCTTCTAATAAACAAAACTACCTACATCTTAGTTCACCAACCTAAATCAATTTTAAAACAAGTGAGAAAAATATTGTAATAATCATAAAACGAAGCTACGACCTAAGATATTTTAGTAAAAAAATAAATTTCTAGTAATTGAGTACTAATTGTCATCTTTATTAGTTTTAGTAAGTTTTCATAGATGACTTGTCTCTCTTTAGTTCCATTTTTCTTTGGATTTGATACTTTTCATATATTTTTTTTACATCAGGACCAGTTATGTTTGACCATCCAGCCCATCCTAATACTTTAACAAGTTTAAATTTAAAGTTATCATACAACTAATTTCTGGGAACTTGTGTATTTACTTCTTCTTTTTTGCAAATATGTAGGATCCAGAGTTCGAGATTAATATTGAAGAGTTGAGTAGACGACTTTCAAACAACGGTGGTGCAAGTGGAGCAAGCAATGCCAGTCCTTGATGCTTCTGCATATCTTAGTTATAATATAATCATTTGTTATATTATATGATCGACTTATAACTATGGTACTTATTATGTTTAGCTAGATTTTGACTGAATCATATAATTTAACTAAGTATCATGAACTTTTAGGTCAGAATAGTTGGAATTGGTATGACTTGAAAGTTTATTCAAGTATGACTTGAAAATTTATGTTGGAATTAGTTTGATGCTTCCACATATCTTAATTGGAATTGGTTTGTGTATTATTTTGATTTAATCGGATGAATTTGATTAATATTAGGATGTTCTTTTTAAGTAACAAGCTATTCAAAAATTACCTCAAAAAATGTTGCCCTAGCCCTATAAAGTGTTGGCAAAAATAAATCAACTAGTGTTGCTATAACATGATCAGGTGTTGGTAAAAATAAGAAATGTTAATCAACTAGTGTTGTTATAGAGGGGGGAAAGATATTACAAGAAGATTAAGGGAAACACCTCGTGAGTGTTGTTAGTGACTAGAGGGTGTTGCCATAGAGTTAAAGCCAACACCAGTACTAGTGTTGCTAACGAGTAAAAACTGTGGCCATAGGTTCCTAAGACAACATAATTCGAATGTTGGTCTAGTTTGTTAAAATATATTGGCTTAAGGCCACATGCAAATTTTCAACACCCTAAAAATTGACCAAAGTATTGCCTTACGCCTTGTAAATACATTTTTCAGCATTTTTAACATTTTTTTTGGATGTTGCCAAAGACCATTATTGGTGTAGTGAAGTTAAGATCCTAAGATATCCAAACCAAATTTAATCCAAACCGATTTTGTTTGATCTTCGTTCAAATTTTATTCAATTTTAATCCAAATTAGACCTGAACCGAGTCACGTTCGATCTCAATTCTAATTGTCGGGTCTAGGCCTGCGTAAGTATTTGTTTATAATATTAATTGACATAGGCTTTTCACTAAGTGTCACTGGGTATAAAAAACTGCGATAAAGTGAATATGACTGCGACATATTAAAAAAATAGTATTGTGGATAATTTTTTTTAATATAAACATACCCTACTTATTTAAATCTATTTTAATAAATTTAATTATTTAAAAATTTATAATATTTAAAACATACATAATAAAATAAAATATAAGAAAATATTAGAATTTCAAAATACAAAAAGATGATAAGTACTAAAAATAATCAATTCCTCCACATATAAGCATAATCTATACTATTATATTAAAGACGAAACATTGAAAGTTTTGGTAGTCTGGTACTTGGTACTTGGTGTATTTACTAAATTACCCTTACTAATTATCATACAAATCAATTTCTCATTTTAACTAAAACATGTTACCATTTTTTTTCCCAACTAAAATATCTCTTTCTCCAAAAATATCATAGGCAATTATATTTAATAAGATAAAATTTTATAATTACTAATAACTCCTATTTTAATCATAATAGTGTATATAAACCAATTACCTTTTTCAACTAAAATATATTACCTTTTTAATTTTTTTAACTAAAATAATTTTTTCCCAAAAATATAACTGGCAATTCAATTTAATAAAATAAAATAAAATATTATCTATATATACTTCTATACTATATTATAATAGATGAAACATTAAAAATTTGGTCGTCGGTACCTGTTTTTTGGTACAAAGTGATTTTACCTAATTACATTTACTAATATATTTTTATAAAAGGTAATATTCATAAAAAAATATGTATACACTATATAAAAATATCACATGCAGTTACCTCTTTCAATCAAAAATTTTACTTTTTTTATTTTTCTTAACCAAAGCAATCAAAACACGTTAATCAGTTACCTTTTTCAGATTTTAATTATCTTTTTCAACAAAAACATGTTACCTTTTCTATTTTTTCCATCAAAACATTTCCTTTTCTAAAAATATCACGGACAAATGAAATATTTTGTTTTTCAAATATATCACGAGCAATCAAGACATCTCCTTTTGTAAGGGCAACTAAAATATCTCTATTTTTTT